>ADNK01001336.1:0-20142 GCA_000320545.1 Bigelowiella natans CCMP2755 | reverse complement strand
TCCTCCTCCCCCTCCCCCCCTCCCCCTCCCTCCTCTCTCTCTCTCTCTCTCTCTCTCTCTCTGTGTGTGTGTGTGTGTGTGTGTGTGTGCGTGTGTGTGTCGCGAAGTAAACAGCATAGCGTCCAATATAAGTAGAAACCTAGCATCGAGAAAACTGCTTCTTGTAGTGAGAAGCAAAGATCCTTGAAATGGTCATATGATCATCCATACCGAGTCAGAGGCTTGGTCAACAAAGAAAGGAAGGAAGAACGTTTACCTCCGTCGTTATCTTGCCCGCCTTGACCTGGGTCTTAGCAAGCTGCGTAACCTACAAACATTCCATAGATTAGTATATCATCCGACCTGACAATAGTTAAGTGGTTGCAGCACGCGTATTTAACAGCTCTCCCTTCATTTCTTATGGTAGTAGTTAGGTAGCAGCAGCAAACAGCAGTAGTAGTAGTTATGGTGGCAGTAGCAGTATCGTTGTATGTCCCAACACCTGAGCAAGTATCCCCGACAAAGATATGTCCATTCCCTTAACCTGTGGGTGGAAATCATGCACGTCAACGTGATTCTGGTGACGACAAATCAGGTGGCCAATCCCACGCGAATACCACTATCGGAAGCTCAATGAGTGTTTTCCCTTTCTTTGCCGATTGCTCGATGTTATAGCCAGGGTCTGTGAGTAAGCAAGCACATCGCGTCTTAGCAACAGTCATCACGGTGAAGCGCACCGTGAGATGCCCAAACTGTATTGTCACTTGGGTCATTCGGAAGGCCAACGACACGAGCAAACCGGTCCAGCGTGTTTCCTACCGCCTTCATGCAAAACACAGCTGCTCTGTGAGTGCTGCGACTGTTTTTCTTTTTTTTCTCATGTGAACAGTAGTGAGACGTCATTTAGGGGGAAAGACTTGCAACGTACAATGTCGATAGTTTCTCCAAAGATTCGGTACTTTTGCTGCGAGTAAGCGAGGACCTACGCACACCGTCGTTAGGCTGCTGCATCGGTTCAGGGTATTGCTCTATGTTGAATACCTGTGTGTTACCGCCTGAAACGTATAAGACCTGCATGTACGCATTGTTTTTCATATTAGTTCCCAGATGTATAATGCATGAATTTAGAGTAAAACAACTATAGGGTCCTTAGCTTCCGTGAGCCTTCGCCCCATCTCAATATGACCCACACAGTGGTTCACCTAAAAACATTGCATTCAATGCCATTACCACAGGATTCGGCACAGTTGTATACTATATTATATATATATATATATATATATATATATATATATATATATATATATATATATATATATATATTACCCCAAAGATAGGTTTTTTCCATAGAATCGCCAAAGTCCTGGTGACTAATGCACCTATCTGGAGACGAAGACGACGACAACGATAAAAAGCTGGGAAAATGGTGCCTATTCTAGTGTGAGTTGCACACTACCTGCAATGGTGCCCCCATTCCTGGGCCCTTCGTGTAGGCAAGAGCATCAATATCCTTCGGCGGTATTCTATTTTGATACAGCACATAACAACAAATGTTTGAAATACATTTGTTTTTCAGCGGGTTAAGGGGTTGGTGTTCACTTGGCCTCCTCGAGCGCTTTTTTCACTAGTTGCAGTATGTGCTTTCGATGGTGCTCGGCAGTCTCTCTGACACACACACTTTATTAGGAACGGTTATAACAAGGTGACGCTCGTTACCTGGGCAGGAAGCCGGTCCCCGGCGGGGTTATGTATGTGTGCCTTGGGTTAGCGAGGATGGGGTCTTCACCCAGATCTGTGACGATTCCGACGCCTTCGAATATTTTCGAATCAGTCATGTCCCATTCATGAATCACTATTCATTCTGGTACCTAATTTATTTGCAGAGCCTTCAATGCCCAGTATCACCACCATGCCGGCGATGGGCGACAGCGGGGGCCAACTGAAATTTTGCCCAAAATGACAATCATCCTGCGACAAGATGATGGGGATGACGCTTTTAGGTAATCATCTGCGTCTGACTCGGGATGTAGAAAAAGCTGTGAAGAGCGGCGTAAAATTGACACTTCTCTCCTGCTAACACGTTGGGTTTGGCGATAAAGGCGGCCTGAATCATATGACGCACCTTAAAAATGGAATGGATACGAAAGCAGAAAATGCCGAGAAAGGTCCATCAGAAGCCTAACAGAACTCAATGGAGAGGAAGTAAAGAGAGGGCTAGAGATGATTCCCGCTCCACGAGCCAATGTCTCTTCACCTCTATGCAAGAAGCCCAATCCTTCATCATTGGCGTCATCGTCCTCTTCTTCATCTTCCTCTTCGAGTAGGGCGGTAGATATATACGTGGATGGAACAGAAACTTCCGCGGAAGTCAAACAGGCTATTTTTGAGGCTACGGGCATCCCTCCACATGCACAGGAAATTGAGGTCAACGGAAAGCGCCTTTGTGATGAAGTCGTCCTCAAAGATCAGTGCATCAAAAAGGTGTCCTGTTTTCTCTTTATTTTTATCCAAAAATATCGCAAATTCTAATAAATATTTTGTCAGGGTTCCGCTCTTAAAGTGTATGGGCAATCGAATTGGCTACCAAAAGATAGCCGGTCGGAGTCACTGAACGACTTCGTAGATAGTTTATTCGTCGCAGATTATGAAGATAAACCTGGTCCAGGGCGGTGTTCTAAGGGTGCCGTTTCAAGATGCTGCATGAGAGCGAATTCGTGCGATGATTCCGCCACCGGAGCATCTCATGGATCGCTACCCACGTGTGGAAGAAACAGAAATGGTGGCTTTTCTCTTCCGTTCTCTATGGATCTGGCATTCTCTGTGGATCAAACACAAACTATTCCGGAGTGGTTTTGTACGATGTTGATGTCCAGCTTTAAAAAGCGAAAGCCGAAGAGAGAGAAGGACTGTTTTGGGGCCTGTGCTGTCTGTCAGTGCGATTATTTGCCTTCGGATACGGTGGTTGTGACCCCATGTAACCATGAATTTCACCAGGAATGTCTGAAGCCATGGCTTAGTGTCAACATAACTTGCCCCCAATGCCGGTTTGACCTTTCCGAAGTTTCATTCAATCTGCCACCAGAAGAGGCAACTGTGAAAACTGGAGGTGCTTGTTCTCTTAAGGAAGTGGCAGACGACATCTTCGTGGACACCGGGAAATTATCTTTGGACGTTGATGCATTCGATACTGGGCTCTCTGTTAAGGAAAAAATAGAGGAAATAACCCAGATTCCTAGTCAATTGCAACGTCTTTCACACAATGATAAACAACTTTTGGACAGTGAGCCGTTGAAGTCCCATTCACTGAATGATGGAAACGAAATCGATATGATCGTTAGGCTTGATAACGCATATTCAGAGGTACCATCTACTCATAAAGGAAAAGCAAAGCGTAGTAAAAGGGTAGAAAAGGGAAAAGCCTGCCTGAACTCGTGCACCTCCAAGAAAGTCAAGGATTCGACTGAGTTGCCATGGGACGACATTAAATGTATAGAAGATCCCACGTTATCTAAACCGAAGATGCCAAAGCCTTTGATGTCTTTGTATTCACTTCGTGGTTCCAGCACCAATTGCGATGCAAGTATTCATAAAGTAATTGGAACATCGCAATTGCAAGGGGACAGTTGTGCAGTTTGTAAGTGCGACCTACAAACGGGGGGAGAGGATGTAGTAGTGGAAACACCTTGTCGGCATAGATTTCACAAGGATTGTTTGACCCCTTGGCTCTTGATTGGGAACAAGACTTGTCCGCAATGCAGGTTTTCACTCAGCTCTGATGGCCGAGCTGCCGAGAAGAGAGCATCGCTCGATGTTGACAAGAAAGAATGCAAAACATGCGATAGAAGGGTTCGAAGAAAGGTCTTAGATGACACATTTGGAGGGATACTGTGATGATGTAGAGCGATATTCTTTAGAACACACAGAGATGCATCTGTCAACCCCACAAACATTTTTGTATAGCTACAGCTGCATTGAGGCACTGTTGGGGAAGTTGTTGGAATTGTGCAGTTTGTAAATCGCATGTCAACTTCTACTCGACGAGCTTTGCAATAGAAATAAGGCTCTGTTATCTCAAATACCAAAAAACTTACAATTATGTATCGATCAAATATGCAGAAACACAGTTTCTAATAATAATAATAATACGTGCCTATTTATTACTACGTGTTGCATGATGCGCTTTGTAGGTATGCCTGTGTAGACGATCACACAGAGCATTGTTTAAAACGCATGCGTATCTCTGGCGAGTTATCGGTGCTATAGGGTGTGCAATGGACTACGCTAGTACGGCGACGCCTGTACATACGTATATACGTCGATTGCATGCTAATAGTCAGATAGCCTTGATGTACAAACAAGCTAGCAAGCATGACTTAAGGCGCTGCAATCCCTGCAATGCTAGCTAGCTAGAATTCAAAGCTAGCGACTTAGCTAATTGTCGGATGACAATTGAAAATAATAACAATTTATTACTAGTATATAAGTCCCTATCTAGCTATCTAGCTATGCTAGATCATCACATCCGCCGTCAAGTGCCAATGCATGCACGTTGCAAATGTGTCGATGATTAACCTTTCTAGCTTTGCTAGTATGCATCGCTAGCATTGTGCAGGCGCATTTGTATACTATAATGCAGAATGGCTGGCGCTAGACGTGATGGCTATTGCGCCAAGCTAGCAAGGCTAAAGTAGTAGCTTATCGTATAGCCGTCACGACTGGCCGCTTACGTAGCACTTTCACGACGTGTTAGAGTTTTTTCGAGTGTAACGTACTGTAAGCACACTAGACACACCCCGTTCGCGAAGATTTATGAATGCGTACATAGTCGTCGCAGAACAATGTAGTGCGTGCATGTACCCAGTGTATCGTAGGTTTTGAAGTTTACAGGCAGATAGAGTCCTATCTCATTCTTGTTTTCATAGAAATGTTATGCATATCCGAGCTCGTGCTGCTGATTCTAGAGTTTTCAGCATCGTAAGCGAATCGGACTACGACTCACCGTACTCTCGCTTTGTTTGCCATCGTACAAGGCGGGGTAGATGAATCAGATGATGAATGTCAGTAGAGCTCATCTGCTACCAATGACTCTTAGCTCTGGAGCAAAAGGGCAGCATAGCTACGATGAGTAGAAAGTAAATACTCCTCCACTCATTATATTGAACGCGGACGGGGTAGCCTGTCCACAAACCTTGATAATAACAGAACGATACATATCAACTGCCGCCTGGTCGATCGACTCAAGTGTAGTGTGAGTATATACTAGATCAGCGTGAAAATTGCATCTTCTTACTGTTGGACGTAGGGGTCTTCCAAAAGCGCTTTGGCATCCATGCGGCGATGAGGGTCACTCCCCGTCATATTTAGCACAAGCCTGAAAAGAGCAATATCACTGTGAGTGGCTACAAGACATCTGTGCACCACCATCATTACCACCACCACCACCACCACCACCACCATCGTCATCATCATCATGATCATCCTTTTCGTCCTCCTCGCTTCGCCCTATTCTCCTCAGCTCAACAATAAGAGAATACACCTTGACTCTTGCGGGTACTCCTTGGCGACCGCAGAGTTTACATCTACACGGAGGTTGCAAGACATGCTCAAAGCGAAGAAACTCGGAGAAAATGTAGCATCACTAATGCGCTGCAAGGGGTCAACGACGGTAGCAAGCTATTGCGACGGTACTTACGATGAGACTTCCGAAGCTCGGCAACGGCCATATGGCGTTCCATCCGGGTTTTCCAATCCGCCACCTTCGCGACACAACAGATTAGAAAGTATACGTAGTGCTCATACGAGGAGGAATATGTTTCGGCACCGACTATCATTATCATCACTACTACTCATCATCTCATTATCGTCGTCGTCGTCGTCATCATCGCAGGCTAGCTGCAACACACTCGTCGGGAGTTACACTGACCATTTCATACAAGATAATGCCCAGGCTGAAAATATCCGAAGCCGGGCCGTATGATCGCAATCTGGAGTTATACCTCATCGTCATCTCCGAGCCATCAGGTTGCAATGACCACTATTTTCTTCTCCTACTACTACTACTACTACTAGTAGTAGTAGTACTTCTACTACCTAGTTTGCTCAGGCGACATATAACACGGTGTCCCCACTCCGTATGACAGACGGCCTATGTTCCATGAGCAAGAAGGGTAAACGACGGTGAATCATTAGTATCCGCGTCGTCGATCGAAGAGATCGAGAAAGGGTTAGGGCTGCGGTCCACCACCACCACTATCATTATCATCATCATCATCATCATCATCTGCCATCATCTTCTGTTCTCATCGTACCATCGCTGCACGTATCAACCGAGAGGCCGAAATCTCCAATTACAAGCTCGGGCACGGTGTTGACCAACCCGTCGTGGTTCTTCGCAACGATGCCCCTCCCCCCATTCTCTTGCACGTCGCCACCGGTCCCCACCGCCACTACTGCTTTGCCATGCTTTGCTGAAGAAGAAGAAGACGAAGAAGAGGCAGTGGAGGGGCAAGATGAAAAGGGGTACAGTTGGCTCCTGCGCCATCTAGATGAGAGGAATATATTGTCCGGTTTAAGATCCCTGAAGGATAACAAATATGCATGCTATATCAGCAGTGTCAGCAGCTACCAACCACCGGGTTTTAACCACACTAAAGAAGTAACAAAAAGGGGCTGGCTTTCGAAGAATTTTCCACAGTCTGTTGTTGATATATTGATAGATCGGCGAAATCATAGGGTTGGAAGATGGAGGGTTGGGCCATTATTCTTCCTTCACCTATGGATGATCCCCTTGGAGTGAATGTGCTCCAGGCCTTTCAGAATCTGCTCAATAGGCAATAGGACGCACAGGCAGAGAGACAGCGGGAGAAAGAAGAAGAAGAAGGAGGAGGAGGAGGAGGAGGAGGAAAGAAAACGACAACAGAGAAACGATGACGATGGTGATGGATACACGAGTAGTAAGGCAACGAGTGAACAACCAGGGGGCACATCATCTCCGTTTTCTGCTCAAATAACAACCAAATGAAATGTACAGTTCTCCAGTAGTTACTACTGCAGCACCTGTCCTCCAACAATGCAATAACCCTGTTGGTCTTCTTCCCCACCTATTGTCTACCCGCTGCTTACTATACTACTACTACTACTACTACTACTACAACTACTACTACTACAACTACTACTACTACTATCACCTGTACAAAAACGATCATATGATCGTAGTCCCCTGAGCAAATACTACCGCTGCTAGGCTGTAATAAAGTAGAAGAGGACACCTCATTCCCCTGCTGCTGCTGCTGCTGCTGCTGCTGCTGCTGCCGTGGACCCTTCTCGTCCTTATCACCATCCTCCCCCTCGCCGGCATCACTATCGCCATCGTCACCGTTGAAGCCCACCATCATCCTCCTCCTCCTCCTTCTTGTTGCTACTACGTTGTGGAAGGAGAGCCTGGCTGGCCTTTTGGCTGGCTCGGACATAATCGATGATTGCCTGCTCTTTCCCACCCCCAAACCTCGTTTCTGAAAGCACACACACACACACACACACACACACACACGCCACCATCGCCACCACCAAACATAGGAATGTAAATTGACACATCCTCAAAAACACTATGGAGAGGATTTTTAGCATGATGGGAGCGGTGGAACAAAGGGCTATGACGACGTCTCCATCTCTCAAATCGCGCCATCTTCATTTCGAGCGAAAAACGCTAATACTTTTCGTCCCACGACACAGCAATTCACCGCCGTGCGGGACGAAAATCATCGATGTTTTCAGTATCGTCGGAAAATTCGTTGAACGCCAAAAGATAGGGATAGATAGAGCGTCGTGCAGCTCGGTTTGTTATTGTTTTCGGGTTGAGTGGTAAATAAGGGGGAGAATCATGTCAATTCCTGTCCGCTAGCAACCTTGGGGCGTTTGGAGCGAGCATCTAGCCAGTGACGCAAAGTCCTATCGCCACAAAACTGACAACGACAGGAAGCCAAGGAAAAAGAAACAAGTATGGTTCAGTGACGGAGTAATGTGGTTAAAGAGGGGGGGGGGGGCATAAAGTTCTCTCTCTCTCTCTCTCTCTCTCTCTATATATATATATATATATATATATATACGTTATTACTCAACATTACTCAACAGTTTATATATATATATATATATATATATATATATATATGGCATAGTTGATTCCTAGAGACTTACTAGTCTACTACCTGCATTTGTATACACAGCCACACGTTGTGAGCCTGCTGCTGCTGCTGCCTCTTGCTCCTTTTCCCATCATCATCATCACCCCCCTCCTTTTCCTCCTCCATGCTAGCCGATGATCTGCAAATCCCATGAACCAGAGGCAACATATCTGGGCAGTCGGCGAAATTCAGAGAGTCTTGCCGCATAATCGATCCCGAATCGTCGTCTTCGCTTTTCTGGTGCCACCCCCCTCCCCTCCTCCTCCCCCGCCTCCTTGGTGAGTACAGCTGCACTGCGTTTTCTAAAGGCGAGCTTTGGGCAGAGTTGACGACCCCGTCCGCTGCCCTCTGCTTCTTCGAGTCATTGTTGGCATTATCATCATCGTCATCGGCAGCCGCACTATCACCGTGAGCATCATCATCAACATTAGCGTCATCAGCCCTCCCCCCCTTTTTTTCATGGGGAACGGGAGTGGTGGTGGGAGTGCCCTCGAAGTTGACCCCGGTGTACGATGAAAGGTCGCTCAACCCGTGCGAGATCGAGTCACCTGGCCGCTCGATCTGGGTAAGGCTAGTACCGAACTGAGCGAGTTGGTTCGGAAACAGGACCTCCGTGTGTGCCAGTCCAAACCCTACTCTATCATCATCATCATCATCATCATCATCATCATCAGCCTCCTGGCGAATGGCGTTGATGGTGTTGCTAGTGCTGTCGTTCCATGAGCTTCCGCTCCAACCCCATTTGTCGTAGTAGTCATCATCGTCTTTACCGCCATCATCATCGCCGTTCTTGCCATCCTTCCTGTTGTTCCCCCTTCCTCCAACCACCTCCTCCTCCTTCTCTTGCTCCTCGTCGGAGTCTTCAAGGACGTTGACGTTCTTGCAGATGTCGCTCAGTTTCTGTACCGATTCGTCGCGAAGTGCCCCCGCTGCTGCTTGCGCCTCGTCCTTCTTCTTCTTCTTCTTCTTCTTCTTCTTCCTGTGCTGTTTTCCCACTTCTTCTTCTTCTTCTTCTTCTTCTTCTTCTTCTTCTTCTTCTAACACAGGCGGTGGGCGGTGGGTTATTGTGAAACTGCTTCCTCTCTTTTTCGTCCCCCTCTCCCTTTTGGGGTTGTTGTTATTGTTGTTGCTGCTGCTGCTGCTGCTGCTATGCACCTGCTGCTTCTCTGTGCTAGGATAGTTGTCCCCCCTCTTCGTTGTGAGAGAAGAAGTAGAACTGTTTCTGGATACCGAGCAGCCATAACCCCCCCCTCCCCTGAAGGAGGGGGTTCTCTCTATCCAGGCGCAATGGTACCTAGAAAAAGGAAACACTGGCAACTTAATTTTCTTGTCCTCTACGTTAGTCATTAAACTCCCCACTAATTAAATTCCCCCCCCCCCCCGTTTCTCTCTCTCCCTCCCTCCCTCCCCTCAAATTCACTTAGCATCCAAATCTCAAATTGTTACCTACACACGTTTTCATGCTCGAGACGTGCCAGCAGTCGTACCTATCACACAACGCACACAAATTACTCAAGGAACACATCCAGCAACACGTATAATAAACAGACATTATTCCCCCCGAATAAACCCCCCCTCCTCACACACTGCCGATCGGCCATCAAGGACGAATATCGGTGGTGATTTAGCTCAGCACATCTTGGAATCCCAGCCGAGAGCAATACCGAATGCATTGCAAATTGTTACTCCTTCTTATTGCCGCCACTCAGCACCAAACGCCATCATCGTCGTTATCATCAGCATCATGAACACTAGAAGCCTCCCCATCCCCCCCTTATAATACCTCTCTAAGGCACTCGGCGAGCACTCGTCTAGGACTGCGCACTCTCGAAGGCGGCACAGGGGTGGAGTTGTCTCTAGGGGAATATGACAGACGGGAGGACTCTCCTTCCTTCGCTTTGGTGAGATCCACTAACTTCACGGCGTACGTGCGGAGATCAATGCGATTTCTCACCTATTGAAAAAGGGAAAACGGCACGTTTTCTAAATAGAGGCGCTATATCGGCGTAAAATCGCTAATAGTTGATTGTCCAGGCAGGTTATTATCTTTGGTAGTTGTTGAACATAGGGCTTTTAAAGTTCGTGGGTACTCTCCTCCCACCTCCCCACCGACGAATTCCTATGTTCCCCCTCCCTCCATGTCGGATTACTTTAATGACTGTGCCAAATGCCCCTTTGCCGAGTCTCTGTAGAGTCTCGAAATCTTGCTGCAAACGCGAGCCGAAGTAACCTGGTACGCAAAGGGGCACAGACGAGGAGCGAGTGAGCACATACTAAGTTTGTCAAAGAATAATGCTGATGGCTGTCTGAAGGGACGAAGGGGCGATTATGGGGCGGTGATGGTGGTGGTGATGGTGATAGGGGTCTGGTTCAGATGACAAGCATACGAGGAGACTATAGCCGCCTAACGAAGATGAGCGAAAAGAGTACGTACTCGGAAAAGAGGATGGAATTTGATTATTCTGCCGTCGGAAATCATCCTTCTGTGGGAGCTTCCCCCCCGAGCCATCGTTGGATGCCGACGACGCCGAAGAACCCAGATGCTTCATGTCAATGCGGGGCTGTTTCTTGGGTGGCGGCGATAGGAACGTGAAAGCTATTACGAGGAAACCTGAGAAGAATTGATGACACGAAAATGAAATCAAGTTTCCTCCCCTCTTCCTAATTCTCTTCTTCTTTTTCTTCTTCGATGATGCGGTACGTCATAATTGTTCCGCTGGTTATTGGCTATTATTACCCATTGCCACCGTGATGAGCAGCAGAGAGACAGGCTTTCGCAGCACGTTCCACGACGACGACCGAGCGCTCCTGCCGCCGCCACCACCACCACCACCACGCATAGAAGGGGAGAAAAGAAAGAAGAACAACAACAACAACGGTAAGAGCACTGCAATGAGAGCATCATACAACAAACATCACTCTAACAGGGGCAGGGGAGATGAGTGGAATGGACGCTACGAGACTACACTTCGGTCTACTCAGTACTATTTATCAACCAGTAAGCATAGGCCTTCTGTTGCTGCTCTGCTGCGTGCAATCCTTCGTAGTAACCTACACATTGCACAATATATCTCTCGTTCATTTCTTGTCATTGCTCGCCCCCGCTGCTCGTTGCACGAGTGCTGCTGCTGCTGCTGCTGGTGGTGGTAGTAGTAGTAGTAGTGTGGGGGGGGGGGTCACCTTGACTCCAGCCCATGCGCGCGCCCGCCTCATATTCAGTGGATCGAGGATACTTCATGTCTTCGTACATCATGTCCTCTCCCGAACCCTTTCAGGTAGAAAAATAGGCAAATGCTACTTTGAAAACCTACTTTTCACTGCTGCTTTTACTGCTACTGGTACACTACTACTACTACTACTACTACTACAATGACTATTACTACTAGCCAACCGTTATTACCTCAAAGCCCAAAGCTTCAAAGAGGGACCTGATGAAGTTGGTATTTTTGTCTAGGTTGCTTTCCCTATCCTCTTCTACCTCCCCGAATTCACCACTCAACCCTGGAGGAGCTCGATCTATAAATGGATGGTGGTGGTTGTTGTTGCTGCTGTCCAGGTGCATCACCTCTTTTCCACCCTCCCCCCCCCCCATTTGGCACAGGGCATTTTCTTCACTCGGCCTTATCCCTTTAGAGGCCCCTTGAGCCGTGCCCGGGCCTGAGATCATACCCTCAGTTGCTGCTCCGACTACTGCTGCATCATCCTTGCGAGTGCTGCTCGTAGGAAGGTAGAGTCTCGCCGCCTCATATGGGTGAAACTTGGGCAATATTCCAACCGGATACCCTCTTTCGTCAGTCACCACCGTGAGCGAATGGGAAATGGTGGGGTCACGCTTTTGCACGGGGTTGTGAGTATGGGGGGGGGGGGGATGACTATGCTGCCCGACGGTTTCTTGCTGATCCTGGTTCTCCTGTTCCTCCTCACTTTGATCGCTCCGCCTGCCAGTCAAGAGGTGGGGTAATGTCTCGATTTTGCCTCCTTTGAATAATTCCACCCGGCTTGGAAATGACGGGAGCTGAGAGCCGTGTAGGAGGGAAAATAAGAAAATAGTATTAACGGTTTTCATCAACGGCAACTCAATTTCTGAGAACATAACTTCACCTTACGTGACCAAATAAGCTCCCCAGAGACCGTATCGACCTAGGAAAACAGGCAGAACATCACGCCTTAGTAACACACAAAACAGACATGGCGAGAAGGGACGGTGGGGGAGGGGGGGGCTACTAAGATGATAGACTAAGGTGATAGAATAGATGGTAAACGATGATGATGTTACTACACGACCAGGTGAAACATGTAATCTGAGGTTGTAAAGGATGAATAGCCAAAGCTTGAACTTGAGGGGCTCTCAGGCAATTTTCTGGGTCCAGCGTGACCTATTCCAGTTTCTAATGAGGCGGGGTATGTTTCATATCGGCTGTGTCGGGTCTCCCACAAGAGGCTTCCAGATTTGCGATCCATAGCTTGGAGGAGGTAGTCCGCGCGGACGACTGTCGCCTCTAAACCGCTGTCTTCTGACTCCAACCCCTCCCTACCATCTTGCAGGGAGGAAAGATCTGCTTCTGTGGCAGTGTCTCCTTCCAACGTACTCGTTGAAAGAATATTGTACTTCCCTAGGTCGATGTTGAAGAGCATACTGCTCAGTGATCCTATGATGACTGTGTCATTCACCACGACCTGGATCAAGCAATATTTTGTTATTTATCAAGGTGAAGATTAACACTTGGATGCCAAAATGCAAATGACAGCCGTCTGTGGTATTGTATAGGTTCGTGATCTCACCGAAGAGCGTGCAACGACATCCTGAATTGTAAGTCCAGTGTCCGTTAATAAATCTGAGCTATTATCTTTTCCAGCGTCACCAACTGCGAAGAGTCGGCCCTCTGGTGAAGGTACGAGACGCGGTGCCCGCATGGAATGCTCGGTCATATTAGAAATGTTTGGCGGTTGCAGAGGCCTGTTCTGAGCCCTCTCGTCCTCATGGATATTGTCGATGTTGAACTCCGGAGTTCTTCCGTCATCATGGCCAATGGACATTAGCGAGGTCTGAACACGACGACGACATTAGATTGAAACAAGAAAAGGCGACGCTTGATTTTTTCATTTAAATAATTTACCCCGCTCTTAGAGTCAAACACATGCCAATGTCCCGAGACCGTGGATACAATCACTAGCGGGTCTGAAATCACACACAGTTGTCAGAGACAACAATGGAAGTACGAATCGGGATGGAATGTATATTTTATAAAAATAAGGATGTAACTTGCTCTTCTGCATTACCATTTTTTGTCCTTTTCTCCGTGAGACGCACTGAAGGAAGAATTTCAATGGCTAGAGTGGCTACCAGCGTCACAACTAGGACTATATGCCCATCCCACGTGCCCCGCATCTCGATCAAATGACCATACCCCTGAAATGCAGCGTGGAGTCATGCTAAAATTCAGCCAGAAGAGTACACATATTTTATTAGCTAGCAGCATATTTCTCTAAGTTTCTATAGTATTTGGTGGATAATCGCGGAAGGCCTATAACCGGCCGATTCGGCAACGGCCCGAACAAGAATAAGCCCAGGTTGACTAAGGTTCAAATTGTTTTTATAATCTGAATTCGAAGTCTAACAGAAGCCTGAGAAGCCTATCCGCATCAACCCTGAGGTGAACGAGGTTACCTTCGAAACAGGGTACGAGTAGAGGGGACGCTTTGGAAGGGATGAGCTGCTCCTTTCAGCTGAACGTTGTTCTTGTAATGTTCGCAGATAGACATTTTTTTAAACAAGTCTACTGCTATATATGGGAAGCAAATATTGGAATCTATGTCTCTCATTGATGCGACTACCTGTTCAATCGCTACTAAAAATGTACTTGACTATACGCGAATATCTGAGGAATTTGATTCACTTCCACGCCCTCACACAAAATTCCATGCAGCAAAATGAGCATTTGTTACTGATGACAAGTGATCCTTTCTCGGCCAATTGCCTTCTCGGCTCAGAAATTTTCATACAGGGACTAATTTCAGACTTTCCAAAGCCCATACTGTATTTTTCAACTTATATTTCTACAGGATCTCAGGTCATTCAGCCACTGAATACGTGGATGATTTCTAAAAAGGGCAGAGTACGAGGTTGTCCTCACGCAAGAATTCCAGAATAAATCTGGCGGGAAAGCGGAAAATCGGGAATGAAGAGAAAAGGATCAATATTGATGTCACAGGTATGAAATACAATCTATTTCATATTCGCGACGACCTCTTTGGAAAAGCAACGTTCAAAGCAAATTTGGTTGCCGCAAGCCCACCCCCAAAAATCGGCGCTATGTCTGATGATGTTTCTTCAACGGTTCTCTCAAAGAAGAGGAAGCCAGGGGAAGATGGGAAAGAAAACCCAGCAGGCTCATTGAAGAAACAAAAAATCGAATCCGAGTCTGACGGAAAGGGAAGCTCAGAGGCGAACGGTGTGAATGAGTCTGGTATCCAGAGCTCCACAGACAAAATCAAGACCGGTCGACGCATTATAGAAAGCGACGATGACTCGGACGATGATGTACCACTTGCGATCAAACGGGAAGAGTCGAAGAAATCAAAGCCCATGGAGGTGGAGAAGAACGGCCTGGGCAATGGAGAGGATGATAGTGATGATAGTGATGATAGTAGTGACGACAAGCCCTTAAAACCAAAAGCGTCGCAGGGAGGAGATGGAAACAAAGCAGATGCTGACTATGAAAATGGTGATAATGGGGATGACTCAGACGATGACTCAGACGATGACTCAGATGACGCCCCATTGATAGACGTTGTGCGTAAGAGCCGAAAACCTCCGCAGAAGAAGGTTTCTAGCCTTATTTTAAAAAGACTAGCATTGCATTCCTCACATATGATGTGTTTTTTAGCGACCTCCAGCAAAGGGAAAGAAGAAGAAGAAGGCAACCCCAAGGAGGCGCGATGACTCCGACGACGATTCCGACTTCGAGGACGGCTACGCTGCAAGTTCGTCATCCAAGAATAAAGTTGGAAATGTCAAAAGGTTCGATCCCTCAAAATACGAGACCCGCGAGGCAGCACCACTTCGCAGTGAAGCGGTAGACCGTTGGTGGGAAAACCTCGAAGAGGGAAATTACGTAGCAAGGACGAAGAAGTGGGACACCTTAGAACATAATGGCGTTTTGTTTCCACCTGCTTACGAGCCTCACGGAATCAAGATGAAGTATGATGGTGAGGAAGTAGAGCTAACTCCCGAACAGGAGGAGGTTGCCACGTTCTTTGGAGTTATGTTGGAGACCGACCATGCCAAAAAACCTGTATTTCAAAAAAACTTCTTCAAGTGCTTCAGGGAGTTGTTGGGCAAGAACCACAAGATAAAGAAATTTAGCAAATGCGATTTCAGGCCCATTTACGACTGGGCTATGGAACGGAAGGAGGAGCAGAAGATTCTGCGAAAGCAAAACAAGGAGAAGATCAAGGCGGAGAAAGAGCGGCTTCTTGACATTTACGGGTACGCGTTGGTGGACGGGTTTCGAGAGAGGGTCGGAAACTACAACGTGGAGCCTCCAGGACTCTTTCGCGGTCGTGGAGAACATCCGAAGACAGGGCTGGTGAAAAAGCGGGTGAAGCCAGAGCAGATCACACTGAACATCGGCAAAGGAGCCAAGATCCCGAAATGTCCAATGGCTGGGCACAACTGGAAGGGCGTTATCCACAACCCCAAAGTCACTTGGTTGGCCTACTGGATCGACAACATCAACGGGGATTACAAGTATGTATGGCTTGCTGCTAGCTCAAAATTCAAAGGTATTATTCACCCCACGCCCCCCTCCTTCCCTTTCATGAAAATGCGTGTGGTACCGCTCCCAAAGACCCCCCACCCTCTCTGACTGCCGATTGCTGCAATGTTTTCCATTATCCATCGAAAAGGCATGAGTGACTTCCTCAAATACGAGAAGTCTAGAAAACTGAAGGACGTTATCGGAAGGATCCGCGATGAATATAACAAATTGATAAAGAGTGCGAAAGACGATGAGTATGAGATGGCGGTGGCAATCTATCTCATCGATCGCCTCGCCCTTCGTATGGGAAACGAGAAGGTAATCATGCTACTACCTCGAATAGTAAACAGCTGCTTGCTGAAGACAGGCTATTCTTCTTGTTTTCTTCTTCAGGGCGAGGACAAGGCTGATACGGTTGGGTGTTGTTCTCTTCGCGCTGAGCACATATTTTTTGTTGATGAGGATATGCAAATCACCGCGGAGGACACGTTCATCAGACTCAAATTTCTCGGGAAGGTGTGTAATAATCGTATCTGTCAGAATTTCGCATCGATTCTTTATCTGTCTCTCCCTCCCCATTCTCAACTCGCCCCCTTCTCCCGCCCTCAAAATCATATATGTAGAAAATATATACAAATACACACACACACACACACACACACACAAACATATGTACATATATCAGGACTCGATGCCATACGATGAAAAGATCAAGATAGAGAAGCCTTTCTACAAAAAACTCTAGTACGTACCGACCACTATTTCTGACTGGAAGAAGAAGAAGAAGAAGAGACTTTTTTTTTACGTTGTTGCGTCGTCCTCATGTGCGTGTGTGTGTGTGTGTGTGTGTGTGTGTGTGTTTTGTGTAGCAAAATGTGGAAGTCTGCGAGCAGAAGAACCCAAAGTAAAAAGCAGCAGTTGCTTTTCAATAAGATCAATCCGAATAGCCTGAACGCCAAGCTTCAAACGTACATGGATAAGCTAAGTGCGAAAGTGTTCCGTACCTACAACGCGTCCATCACTTTGCAACGGGTGATTTGCAGCTCCAATCAAAATAACAAAAGCCGAGCTTCGTAGTGCACGCATAACGCTTGGGTTATATAATTCATAGGAACTTGAAAAATGCAACGACGAATGCACCCCGGAAACCTCACTTGGAGAGAAAACGGTGTGAGAGAGAGAGAGAGAGACAGAGAGAGTGAGGGGGGGGGGGGGGGGGGGTGCGGTACGGAACTTCAAAAAGGGAATCATCCTCGCCTCCTCATATTGTGTCTTCTTCTCACTCGCTATCAGTTCATCTACAACCGCTGCAATCGCATCGTCGCGGAGCTCTGCAACCACCAGCGATCCATTCCCAAAGGGCATGCAAACCAAGTCGAGAAAATGGAAGCTAAGATGGAGGAGTACGTCCTCAAGGTAGTATTCATATCCCCCAATAGCAGCCGGTGATCGATCAAAATACGTCCCACTCTGAGATTAGAGTTGTTTTGGATATTATCAGAAAGAAGCTATGGAAGAGCATATTGATATGCTGAAAGGGGCTAAGAAGAAGGGTAAAAAGGCCAAAAAGAAAGCAAAAAAGGTACAACCTAACCGCTTGTGAAGTCGTCTTCGATTTCTTCGAGTATTGAATTCCCGTCTATCTGATAAGGAGGAGGACGGAGAAAAAACTTTCAAGTTCAGCAATAACGCCGACGTGATGGATAGACAATACGAGACGCATCTCTCACGCATCTCCAACTTGGAAACAAAAATGAAAACAAAAGATGAGACCAAAGCTGTTGCGCTCGGAACGTCCAAAATCAACTACATGGACCCACGAATCACAGTTGCTTGGTGCAAGCGAAATGAGGTTAAATACCGACATAACCAGTCAGATATTATCACCGGTTTCAACGTACGTCATTTGTCAGGTTCCTCTAGAGAAGGTGTTCAATGCTGCTCTTATCACGAAGTTTCCATGGGCTATGGAAGTTCAATCAACATGGAGATATTGAAGTTGTCGAATCTCTTCCCTCATAAGAGCTTTTTGTACTCTTATTACAATGCGTATGTCCCATGTCAACAGAAATGATTATTATGTCAGCCATTGCCTCAATGAGCTAAATTTGAAGTAATAATGCGGTTCAGCATGCATGCTATGCACGTAGCTTAGCCATGCACTGCCGGGAGCCTAGCAGCTTAACTTTAAAAGCACAGTAGCCAATTATACAATAATTACATATGTGATGGATTCTAGCTTTGGAAATAATGTACATGTGCTTCCAGCTAGCTATATAGCCAGCATGTTGTCGTTATTATTCTAAACTCACTGCTGTGTCATTAAAGCGCGCGCACACTGCCTTACCGCAACCAGCTTGTTTATAGAAATATCAGATGTATAGATGGCATGATTACAGTGTCATTTTTATGTTGCTATTGCGTCAACGCATCTAGGCATGTATAATAATACACATAAAACATGCCATAGCTAGCATAGCTCTGTTATGATGCGTGCTAGCGTGTATGTAACTGTCAGATGACGACTACAATGTGACATCACGATCATTACACAGCTACATGAGGATGTCCATTGACAAATTTATTTAATTTATTACATCCGTCTTACATCACGATCATATCCGGTCATCTTAATTTTCTTTTCAGTACATCTTCATTTTCTATTGATAAAACACAACATCTCGTCGCATTTCATCCTGACAGCAGCTATGTGCCTGCAAATCTCTTTGAATACTTCCATAACGAAGTCACCGGATTTCTTGATGCGAGCTCCGCTGAAGCGAGAGCTGCCTTTCTGGTAACTACATTAGGATCGTCCCCAACTCTTCTTATGGCTTTGCGTTGGTGATACCTCTGTAATGCCTTTTTCGAAGCAATGCTTGCTCTGTCAGTGAGCATCGAGCCCTTAATTCCCCTGAACCGTGCGGCCTGCTTTAACTTGTCTGCCTCATTTAAGAGCAATGCTTGGGCAGAATTATTTGAATGTTTATCGGGCGATTTATGAGCACCCGACAGAGTCATTTTGTTATCTATTTCAGCGTTATCAAGATCGCCGCCTCGAAGTTTACATAGAGCGACTAGATGCAAGCCGAACAGCCTCGAAGTCATTTTCCCTGGATCTGTCTTCGTCGAGGTATCCACTTGCTTCACAGATAAAGGTGGCGGCGATTTGTCTCCTTTTGAATCTTGAATATTAGAAGCATTTGGTCAGTTTGGTATCAACAAAAAATCGTAGAGCTGCAAAAGAAGGATTAGAACTTACTTATTCGTGTTGCTGCCGGTCTGATCTTGGGAAGAAACCCCGGAGGCTCACCCTTACCAGTTGGCTTATGCTCAGGCGTCATAGCTGCTGATTTCTGGGAAAAGGCATTGAATACACAAGTGATACTCTCTTGCAGTTTGTTCGATGGAGATCGTATCGTCCGGACAAAGTCTTTCTGATTGACTTCACTTGAGCAACTAGAAGGGCAATGAATACACGGGAATTCTTTCTGATTGGCTTGCTTCGAGCAGTTATTATTCGGGCTAGAAACAAACGAGAACGCTGAGTTTTTGGAATATGGCGATGGCGGTGAAGGCCCCTGTTGACTCTTGAGAGCCGGGCCTATTTTTGCTTCAGGAGTTCTGCATACCCTAAGAACCGCCGATGCTGTACCGCCGGAACTATCAGAAATCTGTGGGGTCTTCTTCTTGCTTTGTTTCAACAGCCATTTTTTTTGGACTCGATCCAGAAACTTCTTGGGGTTTCTGCTATCCTCGCTCTTGGTTGGAGTACACTTTATAAGCGCTTTCGTAAGTTCTTCTGGCAGGGTGGACGATGGCAATATTTCGCCTCTTATGTTATTGTTGGAGGATGGGGACGAGACTGTCACACACCGCTCGAGCCTCTTCTTCGGTATTGTCCCTTTCTCATGCCGCCCCGAATCGAATGCAGAATCATCAAAAGATTCTGTTGTACCCTTTTTAGTTTGGAGCTCATCACCTGTGCTGCTGCTGCTGCTGCTGCTGCTGGAATCCTTTTCGGGTGGATGGCTAATTTTGATGCCTCCAATTTCATTTTTTGATTCGATCGCGTTCACGTATAACCCTTTCTGCGAGGAAAAATAGACAAGACGTTACATAATATACACAAATACACACACACACACACACACACACACACACACATATATATATATATATATATATATATATAATATGATATATACATATGTTTATATGTG
>ADNK01001338.1:0-24559 GCA_000320545.1 Bigelowiella natans CCMP2755 | reverse complement strand
CTTTATAGTATATATATATATATTATTATTATTATATATATATATATATATATATATATATATATATATATATATATATACATTTTATCAATAGCCTCGATGGTAAAATTTGTTGTAATGCGAGTATTAAAAAAATAAACTTTGCAGCACTTACGCCGATACACCTCTCTATCTCATACGCGTAATAACACCAAAACAAAAGGCACTGGCGGAGTTTGCGGAGCAGGCTCGCATCGGCAGCTGCAAGTAGTTTGCTTATATCTTGTTGTTATTGTTGTCGTTAAAATGGCAAAGATGGTGCTAGTCATTGCGACTCACGACCTGATACTTTCAATAAATAACTACAATATATCGCGAAGAACCCGAATTCAAGTTCGTGCGACGAACGACGCATTGATCTTCCCCCCCCTCCTCCTCCCCCTCCTCCTCTTTCAAGATACGCATCAATGGCCAAGTTGCTGGCATTGCGTCGCCATTTCCTGTCATCTACACGGGTAAGAGCACTGCGTTACTGTAAGCAGGACGGTATGGGGCTGGGTGATAGTGTGGACTGAACGGTCATAATCGTCGGATCCCTTCCTTTTTGTGCGATTGTTTCTTCCTTCTGCTGTCTGTCTGCAGGGGGGGTCAACCCGTTGCTCTGGAGGCCCCTCACAGGCATAATGTAACGCGCATATCACACCCATCGCGCACTTCACCATACACACAACAGCCGTTGGTACAGCGTAGAAGAGTTATCTCAAAATCGGATTCGAATACCCGCTGAGTCGCTGCCGGAAGAAACATCCAATTTTATGCCGTCTTGTCATTTTTGCTCATTTATCTATTAGTATCCACTTGTTTATTTGCGTGGTGGTTGTGTGCCGCACCTAAACAATGGCTGCTCCATGAGACGCGCATCAGCGTCATCGATGCGAATGATGGTTACGTCTTGTCATATACCGATACAACGACCGTCACGAGTCGGGTTGCAGGAGGGAATCAACAGTGCTGAAAGTCTCAAACACGCACACATGCACTTACTTCATTTTTGTGTGTAAATCCTTCTCTTTTCCTCCCCCCCCCCCCCTCTCTCTATGTCTTCTCTCTACTATGACAGGTCTTTTGACATTCCACCGTATAGATTCGATATATCGCCTTTTCTTGGGGTTGTCAACACGAGAAAGGTCTTGTTCCTTTCCCCGCCATCATCACAAAGAAACCTCCTTTCTTCAGAGAACTGCTAGTAGCAGCATCTCTTTAAACGTCCTCATCATCCTCATTATCAATAATCAACCATCATCATGATCGTCATCATCATTGTCGTGCTATGCAGTAAAGCCAAATACCCCTTTCTCCGCCCCCCCCCTCCCTTGTGCCTGATTATTGCACAGCCCGTGAACATCTCTGCAGAGGTGATATCCAACTCTGGGGGCAACTCAACTGGCGTGTGGTGCGTTCTATTCACAAAATGCGCTACAGCGGAAAAACAAGGACACAACACAATTAATATGCACGTTTGTAATATTTCTGTATTTTATACGTTTATATATATATATATATATATATATATATATATATGTGTGTGTGTGTGTGTGAGAGAGAGAGAGAGAGAGAGAGAGAGAGAGAGAGAGGGGAGAGAAAAGAGGGGAGAATGGAAAAGTGCAGATAATCCACATCACCAGACTAAAGCTACTACCGGAGTCGTCTTGATAGATGAAATGTTCTTCGTACGCGTTCCCCTCCCGATCTTGCTTGGCCTATAAAAAAGGGAAGGTTGCAGTGTACTCGAATTTTCTCTCCCATTCAAAATGGTGTTATTAGGTTAATAGGAGGTGGATGCGGAGCAAGGTGAAAAAACTGAATCAAACAACACAGCTGGCTCGATTCCGGTGCTGTTTTGAATATAATCATGTCTAACTGTGAACATATGTGTATATTAACCTGGATGATCCCAACGACAACACGCTTTGAAGCCAACTCTTCTGACCGAAGGAATCTCTCTACAGATATCTGACGATGATGATGATGATGATGATGATGATGATGAAAACGATTACTTTCCGCACGCGAAGGAGATCGTGCGGTGAGTGAGAAGGGGTCAATCCCTATTCATTCAAGTGTGTTCTTTGCCGTTCTAGCGCTGTTATTTGTACTGCTCTCATCTCTGGCTATGCTCATTGTGTCGGCTGTGTTTTTCTGCCGCTCACGAACCAGCTCGTCGCGATCTAGCTTGCGCTTGTATGCAATGCAGTAGGCCAGCCCGTCGGGACCCCTCGTGGAGGCCCTCTGATTGATGGGGGTTAGTCGGGTTATACTACGATGATGATCATCCCATGGCGGTGCGTGATGATGTCGACGAGAGAAATACAAGTTGCGAAGAATATGGCCGCGGTGACAATTCGCAGCGATGCCGAAGATTATGGTCTGCGAACGCCGTTGACTATTTTGCCTATTTCTGGTGTGCGTGCGCTCACACACAAATACACGAACGCCGACACACAAACACACATAAACACATACACAAACACACACACACACACAGAGAGAGAGAGAGAGAGAGAGAGAGAGAGAGAGAGAAACTCACACACACGCATACATATCTCTGCCAATATGCGCGCTATTACGCACCTTGAAGGAATTGATTGCTGCTTCGACTTGTTTATAATCATCCTTATCTCGTATGAAGAGCACAGCGGCAGCCTATGGAGAGAGGAAGAGGAGGAGGGAGGGGGGGAGTTGAGAACAAGGAAAACCGTTTCAGATCACTACAAAGACCACTCACTCTAAAAATTTGTTTTTTGGCTAGTTTCCTCTCATGATAGGGCTATCAACACATAAAACTGAGTAATGCTTCGAAATATTCTTCTTCCCCCATTTCTTCTTCTTCTTCTTCTTCTTCTTCTTCTTCTTCTTCTTCGTTTTCCTCCTCCTCCTCCTCCTCACTTCGCTTTTCCCTCAAGATATGACAGAGGATGGGGGTAGTAGTATTGTTAGGTATTGTGCATTTTTTCGATGGCCACCTCACATCAGCAGCATACTCTATAACAGGAATGAAAGGGACAAAGAGAATTTCTAATAGTGAAGGCACTTTTTCCCTGCTGTTACTTACTGCTGCTACTGCTGCTACTAATACAGCCAATACTATTCTACATACTCACCTCTCCAGGATCATCAAAGAGCGACAGCTCGAACACCTTCACAGTCCTCTCAACCACGGCATCCACCTTCGAAAGAGGAGGAGGGCGTTAAAAGCGAGTCAAAGTGAAATGGCAGCAGGAGATAGAGGAGGGTAGGGGGGGGGGGGGGGGGGGGTCCTGGCAAACATTAATGATGGCCCAATTTTACCCTGGATGTTTACCATCAATTATTTTCGTCATTCATTATTATTATTATTATTATGATTATCATTATTATCTGTGCTCTTCTTCTTTATCTTCTTCTTGTTATTATTTTGTGTGGTAGCGACCGCTGCCTGGGGGTCTCCAGTCAGAATGCTCACGTGGACTTCCAACGGCACCTGGGCCGCTCTCTGCTTCCGCCCAGCCCCACTACAGCAGGATGTACAGAATAACGCGCGCGGTAAATGTGTAGGGGTCAGTGTTTTTCCAGAAAAAGTCATGATTGACTTTTGGAGATTCATCAGCGGGAAACATCTGTTGTTTTCTGTCATCAGGTCTCTTTCAATCGTAATTATCATCGATGATCACCACTACTAACTTCGGCGCCTAAGCACCGCCGAGCAAGCTGCGAAGACTCACCCGCATTTGAGGATGTACCGCATTCCTGGGCGATGCAGCCTGACGAGATCATCATCCTCGTGCAATGTTCTCGTCTTCTTCGTTTCTAGTATGTTTTGCAGAGTCCTGAGAGAATACAGGCCCGCAGCGGTGTGGTAAAGAGATCAGCACTTTGGGAAAGGTGGGGAAACAAAGCAAGACTTCAAGTTACGTGTTTATCTACTGCTCGCAGAAAGTTATCAAGCAGCATGAAAATATAAGGACATGTACATTATATATATATATATATATATATATATATATATATATTAATCAAGGGCTGG
This sequence comes from Bigelowiella natans CCMP2755, assembly GCA_000320545.1. NCBI lineage: Eukaryota > Cercozoa > Chlorarachniophyceae > Bigelowiella > Bigelowiella natans. Next base: position 20,517 of record ADNK01001338.1, on the reverse strand, counting down.
ATATAAATCACAGTAAATGACAAAATCTCATTGGCATCTTGGTCTTGTGGGAGGTCGAGCAGGAAAAGCCCCCATTCACAGTTTTGCTCCCTTGTACATTCTCTCACCGATGAGCCACGCGCTTGTTATTGGCATCGTTCAGTAGTAACTCTCCTGGAATGGCAGAATCAAGCGAAGATAAGAAGACAGTCGTTACAGCGAGCTCATAGTCAGGAAGGGCTAACCGAAGACAAATTTCCTGTTGTCTATCGTGCCATCAACGTGAAGCTGGAGAGCAACGACCTCCGTAAAGATCTGTTCAAATCTGTCCTTCCATGAGTTCCTTACGATCTGGTGGCCTGGAAGGGTAGGCAGGCTGTAGGCCTTGTGGATATCCGTCTTGATCTGTCAAAAGAGGAAAACAGAAATAGAAAGAGAGAGAGAGAGATTGAGAGAGGGAGAGAGCTGCTGCTTTTGAAAGGAAGAGAATAACACCCACAGCCACTACCAACATGACATTGCACTTCTAGCTGCAATCTTGTGATTTCTAGCGAATTTTTTTGATCGTTCGTTCGTTCGTGATAAGTTAAAAAGTTAAACAGTATGAAGGATAATCGTGTGTGTGTGTGTGTGTGTGTGTGTGTGTGTGTGCAAAAAGGCTGAGAACGACTGCCTACTAATATTCACCAGAGGAAACTTCTCGTACTTCAAGCACAGTTCCACGTCCTCTGCCGAAAGCTCCTCTTCCTCCAGGCCAACAAGAACCAACTAAGAAAATCAAGGAAAGGGCTGAGTGATTCGGCGAATCATCACATATGCACACCCCCGCATCGTGATTGATTCAAGAAGATCCAAATCGAGACGAGGGTGTCGCTTTCTCTTCGTGGTGCTTACGACCTTTTTGATCTTAACTCGGTCCCTGATGACCATGATATAATACAGAAAATCACAACCCCAAAGCACTTGCACAGCATCTTACATGGAACCAGGCAGCTTACGAATGCTCTCGTGCCTACCAGCGGTTGCAGATCCGAATGTGTAGGTATTGGATCGGTGTGCTCCTTCTTTTCCTCGGCACCTGTACAATTGTTACCATTATGAAGAGAAGCAGTGAATGCACCAACATCGATGCGCGAGACGAGTGGCACCTCGAGAGCGCCTTCATAGGTTCTCGGGTCGGTTTGAAAGCATCCAACAGGGTTTCCAGGCCTGTATGTGGAAATAACAGATTCGTAGATCGTTTCTTTTGCTATCAATTAGTGCTAATATTGTATAAGGCGGTGGTGGTGGTGGTGGTGGTGGTGGTGGTGAGACCTTTTCTTCATCTTCCAAAATTGCTTGAATTCCTTCAGCTTCTTATACGCACTGACATATTCCTTTATACTGAATAGTGAAAATGCTCATGAGATAACGCAACGTGAAGCTATACAAAGAAACGCCGATTTCCTTACTCGGGCCTTTCTCTCTCGGAAGTGAATGCCAATATGATGAGGTTCTTCCCGAAGTCGCCATCTTGTTCTCTGCGTAAGTAATTATCAGCGCGCATGTGCGATCAAATTTCTTCTTTGCTAGTCGTCGTACCCTGATGCTGATATTCCCAAATGGGTAAGATATACAGGTGTAGATGACTTAAGAACCAAATCGAGGTGCTTTCCAGTCTAATGATGATAATGTGGATATTTTGTCAATTTTACGATTCTCTTCTTATGCTGCTGATCGGTCTCAACCTTCGCAATATGCTCGCCCTCATCGTTCACTCGTAGAGTATTTTCTATTCGATTCCCAGGTCGCTGCTTCTTCTTTTCGCCATTGTATGAGACAATTTGGAAGAGGTCATTTAGGCACCCGAGTCGCCGAATCTCCTTTTCCTCAGCTGTGTTTGACAAGTAGCGGGATAGGCATGGAGGTACTTCGTCTGCAGTTTCGATCTCTGGTGGTCCATGATTGTTACTTATATCAGGTTGGTGTATGCTATCTTGGGAACTAATCTTCACATCTGAGCCCAACCGGAGAACTGGCATGGTATCGTCTGCTTCATTTGCCATGTTCGGGGTCGATTGCTCAATATCGCCTATGCTCGATCGGTTTTGCATCTTTTGCGATATAAACAGGGGGGTCTGCACTGGTCAAAATCAAACAAATTTAACAGATGACAGCGTACTTGAACAGCACAGTGCGTTGATCGAAGCAGTGACAGTTTTTGCGGCTTCGTGGATACGCGGGGGACGGGAATTGACTGTTCGGCACGCTGCACGCCAAACGAAGCTGACTTTTTAAAAAAAGGGGTAAAACAGCATCCTTCCATATTCTGCGACACGAATACTTTCCAAAACTCATCAAAATCCGCAAGGAACAGATCACTATTTGACTCGCACCTGGTCTTATATGCAGCTTGTACAGCACGCACGTGTCATATTTTACGGGAGAGCAACAGAGCCAGAGAAATGGTCAGAAATCCTATGAAATCCTTGCTATTTTAGTACTACGTCTATCATTTTCTGGAAATAATTCGTGAGAGTATCGAACGATGTCAGAGTTGGTTTTTTGTTCTGCGACAACAAAATTGTGCAAATTGAGAAGATAACTGAGATAATTGGAGGAGATTTTTTGCACCCGAACTTGCTTCGACAGTCACCCCCATTTCGTACATCTCGAGAAGGAAGGAAAAGAGGCAACGTTAGTAAGGAGCGAAGTGCGGAAGAGAGATAAGTGAGAAAGGCTACATGGGACGCATCTATAAGACCTACTTAGAGGTACTAAAGCTATCTGCATTGAAATTGATCTGGTACATGAATAAATTCTTCCGGGCTCAATAAATAATAGGGAAATTGCCTGTACACTTGCTCGCAATGCTCGACGCACCTCTCTCTCCAGGATCACCTCATCTCTACGTCCTTCCATGGTAGAACTGGAAGAGCTTATCTCTTCGATAAAGGTGTGATATCATTCAAGAAGTACAACAAAAAGCATAACATAAGAACAAAGTACCATGTATAGCAAAAAAACTGTGTAATTCACTATGATTCTATTATAGTTGTAAATTTAACTTACGGCCCGCTGGAGGAGCGAATCTTCACAACTGGGCTTCATTCCGTCAATGATATTTACTGTATTTCTTGCAATTCACATGTCGGTTGGTACTACAAGGAGGTACTCAAAATTTACCGTCTTCTTCTTCGATTACTTGATATTTTCGTGGATTCTCAGGCTTACGAGGAGAGTCAAAAGTACAAAGAGGGAAAGTTTATTGTCGAAAAAGCTCTCATGCGAAAAACTCAGATAAAGGCCTCCTGATTATAAACATGGTCATGTACCGTGGCCATCATGGGATTAATTTTGTACAGAAAGTGCCAACGCACGTACGACTAATGCTTGTATATGTACATTGCAATATTGAAATTTCATCAAGATAGAGTTGTAGTTGAGATTATGATACGTACTGCCGCATGTATTTTTGTTCGCATTCGATTTATATCTAAATTTATGGCCACGTATACGTTCCTCTTTCACTCCACCCCATCTATAACCAACCTAACATAGCATGTGTCATATCTAATATTCAGCTGAGTGGACGGCATCACACAGTCTCATAAACACACACACACACACATGCTCACGCGCGCGTGTAAGCATTCATATCGTAACTATGTGTACTACCGTCTATGTATAGACTGTTGCATTGCGCGTGCTAGCATGCTACTGCTCGCACATGTTATTCAGTGCTGACAGTGTTGTCATGAGCAAGTTGCAACATGCATCGCATACACACACAATGTGCACATCACGTATGTCTAGATGAGGATAGTCGTATTAAGGTGTCCAGGTCAACACACAATGTTATTTGTTGGAAGGCTCATTAGCTTAAATACACAACTTCTCGACTTGGATTGAACGTACTAGAAACCAGTCATCTTTTGCTCTCACCAATCTGTTCATACACATTGATTTTACCCCATGTTGTCTGCATGTGGAACTATCCAATCGCAGTGACGCAAAAACTATGGATAGAGTAGATAAGCTTGCCTAAACTGCTCAAACTGTTTCGCTTCAAATTCGAATTTATGAACGATCTCGGACGTTGGAATATCTTTCTCATCTTCCAGAAACTCTCGAAGACGAGATGTCCCAGCATACAAATCAAATAGTCTTGGTCCAGGAGTTCCGAACCAACTTCCATCAAACTCAAATCCGCCCTTGACATCGAGACGCTGCATAGACTTTAAGATCTCAATCGCCATCGCAAAGCTTGGTCCAAGTATCTTATCGCCTTCCCCCGGCCTTTGCACCCACTGCACTCCCGGAACTATGGTACCGTTATACTTGAAAAAGGTTGGATTATAAGCCGCAGCACGAAAGCACTTCTTCTTCATCTCTCCTTGTTGTACACCCTCTGAGCACGTGATAGGACTGGAGTTCAAAAGGCCGGCAAGCCTCTGTGAAGAGGTAAGGAACGGGGCCCCGAAAGTCTGGAAGGGAGCTGTCGTCCCCCGACCCTCCCAGGCCGTCGTCGCCTCGAGAAAGACAGTTGCCGTGTAGGCTGCGACCGAAGCGGGTGTGGGGAGGTTTGGAGATGGCGGAACCCATGGGAGTTTCGTGTCACGCCAACCCATACTGCGTCGATATCCTCCTTGCATCGCAATTACCTTAAGGTGCTTTGGGTTGAATTGGACATGCTGCGCGAACATCAGCGCCATCTCACCAAACGTCATTCCTATCGGAGAAACAAAAATAAGGGGGAGAGGGAGAACCAATAAGAAGAAAGGCGAGCAGCAAATGGTAGGGTTGCTAAAGCGCACAAGGTCATCTCGATGATTAATGTTGGAGTTGCAAATTTTGGAAGCACCAATCCAGAATCAACCCAGAATCGCCCTTATGATGATCCTCAAGCAAGACCGAGTGATATTAATATTTAGAATACATATTATGAATCTCTCTCTCTCTCTCTCTCTCTCTCTCTCTCTCTCTGTGTGTGTGTGTGTGTGTGTGTGTGTAACTCTTAGGCTACAACCGTGGCGGTGTGGTATGCCTGCCAACTTGCCGTAACGAGACTTAAAAGAAGGATCAGATAAGTCCAATACTGGGCCTTCAACAACCTGGCCACCGAGTGGGTTTGGGCGGTCACACACAATAACAGAGACTGCGACATTCTCCTTGTCGTCAGCAGCAGCACTCTGAGACAAAGGTGCGAGTGCCTCGAGCAAGTCGTAGAATGTCCATATGAACGTGTACAGACGCACGCCTACATCCTGCAGATCTACAAGAACAGTGGTCGCCCCGAGCTGTCCTTGGACTATCTCCCGTATCTCCTTTGCGCTTTTACGATAGATGGAGAACACGTCAAGGCCGGTTGCATTGTCGACGTAATGAGCGGGATCGCCGTGCTCCGCCTGTCGGTCGCCCCTGAAACCGTGCTCTGGAGCCAACACCCCCACGATGGGAGAGGAGGAGTGAGAATAAGGAACAGAGGAAGAGGCTATAGCTCCTTTCCCGCGTGCCTGCCGCTCCCTTCTTGTAACATTCATCTTCGCGAGTGCATCGACCACGTGCTCCAGGCTGTCGGGGAAGACGCTGGTTGGGTCTACAAGTGCCGCAATGCGCCTCCCCTTCTTCAATAGCTCGGAAAAGCCCTCGTCCCTGAGAACCTCCAGCCCAATTCTCACACGACCACCTCCTCTGTCGTCACCATCATCGCTGTCGTGATGACCGGTCCCATGGGGGGCATCGTGACCACCATTTTCGTCTCTCGTCTCCACCGGCGACACGGCTTGCATTACAGCGTCGTTCCATTCCTGCCTCACCGCACTGATCATATGGTTTTGGTCTGTGGGGTAGACCCGGTTGGTGAGGAGTATCGTGAAGATGCCGGTGGAGGGATCGCAGCATATCTGGGTGCCGGTGTATCTGATAATCGAGAATCAAAGTAAGTTAATGATGATCATCGAATCAATATCGAGAGGCGCTCAAGAGCCACGCTGCTGCATACTGCCACTATTCCGCTTGGCCTCTCGGTGTATGTCTCAAGTATTGTGTTGGAAATAAGTATCTTTCGCTTTCTTTGTATTATTTGTCCTTCTTTTTGTTGTTGCTGCTGCTGCTGATGATGTTCTTGTTGTTATTATTACCCTATGTGCATGAAGGTCTGGGAAGACAAGTTGCCGCACGAGTGGTTCCAACTGTAAAATAGGACGACAAGGGATGTCAAGGCAACGTCACGCTCTGTGTTGGGGAAGCAAACACACACACACACACACACAAACACACACACACGCGCGCGCGCGCGCGCATAGATAGATAGAGATAGAGAGAGAGAGAGAGAGAGTTACGGACCCTTGGTCGAAAGCCTCTCCATTCGTGTTCCAACCCAGAGCCCTAGAGGAAAAGCTCCCGTTTACGACTGTCGTGAAGACATGCCGTGTCTCCTCGTTCAGGTAGAGGGGTGCTCCCCCAAACAGCCAGGCCCGTGCAAATGACACGAGAGACGGCAGCGTGGCAAATACCCCTGCGTGGCCTGCGATGCCTCCCATTGCGTAGCTGTTGCCGTCGTTGACCTGGTAGGTAGGTATCATAGATTGTTAGCCCTGATCCAGAACAACGGGGGCAAAATTTTATGGTTTGTGTCCATACCTGGCCTTGCAGCGTGTATTTGCCGATGTTCTCAAGACGGGGAACCTTTTTAAGACGGCAACAAACAAAATAAGTGACAGTACCCATCATTATGCTTGCCTCGAGTAAAAAGTGGTGGGTTTTTAGCGGTGCTGCACAACACAAAGAAATGGCAGATAAACGCAAATGAACTCACTGTGGTAGGCATAGCACGTTTTCGAGATCTCTGGGGGGGTTGGAATCCGGCTGCAAAGAAGCCGCTCCTATGCCGAGGGCTGGTGCTGTCTACGTGGTCCCTCTCAGAAAGTAGCTTCGAGGTGACGTTCCTGGCAACGAAGGCAGCAAAATTGCATAGTAGTCTTGGAGCATGAGAAAGACCTCCGGGAGTGTCTCGATCAGCTTGGACGCAATCGTCGCTCCAATCAAATGGAGTGATGGGGGGAGAGTCACGAAGGGTTTCAGCAAGCGACCCCACGATATATCCTGTAATGTCATACAATAACCAAGAGAATTGCACAGGATTAGAAGAATATATTTTTTGTGTGATAAGAGCAAACGATAAAAAACGCTTCTTTGCACCCACGCACACATACAGCGGCAGTTTCCAGCCGGGCTCCCAACTAGTCACAATTTTCTCTACTCGATACAACTTCCTCGGACTTACCAAGGGTAATGAAGGAAAGGTCCGAATACACGTATTTTTGTCCAGGGGGGGTATTAAGGCGCTGAGCGAAAGCGGAGAGCAATCAGTGGGTCAGATTTAAGGGGGGTAGGAATTCCCTTGAAAGTTTCTTAGAAGCAAACCTGTGCCATCAGTGATTTGAAGGTGGCGTTGGCGCAGGCAAGGCCTTGAATCTCGACCGTTCTCACTGGGTTACCAGGACACGCCTCTGGGCTGAACTTGGGGTCCCAATAGTTTGGTTCAGGATCAGGTGGAAATCTAGAGAAGAAAAACCGAATTCGTTGGTGATAATAAAGCGATATTAGAAGATAAATAAAAGTGTTGCGTTCAAAGTCGTAAGTACCCTGCCGTGTGAGTAAGAAGATGGGTCACTGTGATTCCCTGCTTCCCATTTTGCCCGAATTCCTTGCCAAGAATGTCGGTCACAAGCGTGGATTGATTGAGGTATTTCCCTTGATAAAGTAGGGCAACGGAGGTGGTCGTTGCAACGATCTGATTTGTAAATGTCACTGATTACACCCGCACACTCTTTGTAAATCGATACATGTGCTTATTACTTTGGTCAAACTGGCGAGGTCGAAGAGGGTTGTTTCCAAATCTACTTCAGGGTTTGATTCATTGTTGAGAAGGGGAGGAACTCCATCGTTGGTGTACCTTACAACAAGGAGAAAGGAATGAGTTGGAGATTGAGATCATTTAGGTAATGGCATGTACCGGCCGAAAGCCCTTGCAAAGAGAAGTCCATTTGCGTCACCAATAGCAGCTGCCGCACCAGGAAATGCTCCAGATTTGATAGCATTCTCAATCACCTAGAGTCATTTATCTTTTTTATTCTGCAAGATGGGAAATTGAGCTAGCCGTCTACACCTTAGCGGGGCCGTCGAAGGGCCGACCAATGGGAGTTGCCGCGAAGCAACAGGAAGAAGCCAGAAGTAAAATGAAGAGAACCACCGATACCCCTGCCTTTGGCAGAAGGCAACGGGCGCAAGGCTGGAAGAGCCCCCCCATTCGAAGATTCATCTCCCTGTCGCCTCAGGTCGCAAGTCATTCCCACCCCCAGGCATTGACGGATACTCAGCCGTTATTTACAACAAGAACAACGGGATTTACCACCGGAGATTTCCTGGAGGTTCCACCTTGACGCGCAGACTAATTTAAGGTGAACGTTCCCCGCACTCTGTCGCATTGAAAATTCTGGTTTTCGCTTTGATGTCGCATGTTTTTGGGGGAATTCGCCTGCATTCTGGGGAACTAGGCGATCGGCACGTAGCGCACAATTCCCTGTGACGAGACGCGTCAGCCAGCCACCCCCCTCCCCACGAATCTCTCTCGCACGCACAATGTCCACGGACAACTCCACCATCCCAGTAGTTCAGGGAAACAAGATCATAGATAAGATCAATGAGCGTCTCAAACGCAAGGAACAGTTTTTCTCCTTCGAGTACTTCCCCCCCAAGACAGAGAAGGTAGGTGCTCACACCATGATTCTTCCTCTGTACTGATACGAGTGCGATTATTGGAAATACTCAGGGAGTTGCTAACCTTGACAAGCGTATGACAAATATGGCGCTTCGTGGACCTGTGAGTAAAAATTATGTCTCCAGCTCATAGCTGAGCCTGTGTAGAAAACCAAATGCGTTCTGAAGTACGTGTGTTCTCACTTTTGTGTTTTAAGGTTTGGATGGATATGACATGGGGTGCTGGTGGTCGCACTTCGGATCTAACTCTATCCCTTTGTGATAAGATCCAGAACCAGAAGGTCTTATAACTGTTGTTGAAACGGCCCGAAATGGCTGATGCATATCAATGCTGTCTGAATACAGAAAGTCGACGCACTTATGCACCTGACATGCACAAATATGGAGAAGAAAAAGATCGACGATGCGGTAAGAATTTTTATTCAAAGACAATAATTACTCTCCCACTTCTATTGATTCTCACCCTGCATTTCATCACCCTGTCCCGTTACAGCTCGATGGCTGTAAGAAGGTTGGTGTCCGCAACATCCTCGCTCTTCGTGGAGATCCTCCTATTGGTGAGGAGGCATGGACTGCAACTGAAGGAGGCTTCAGCTGCGCAAGAGATCTTATCAAGTAAGAAAAGGAGAGGATTAGAGGGTGCAAAAGAGAGTGGGGAAAACTCAAAAGATATGAAGACTAGAAAGACGAGTTCGAATATTCTGTGCTTAGCATCCCATTATTTTTCAATTTTTGTTTTTTTGCCAGGTACATCCGTAAACAGCACGGTGATCATTTCTGCGTCTCATGTGCAGGATATCCCGAGGTATCATCATATTTCCCCCTTCATTGGCCCTTCATTCTTGGTGATTTTATTGACTCCATGTCCTCTTTTAGGGTCATCCGAACGTCCGCAAGGAGATCACTGATCCCAACTATGACCCTGCCACTAACACGCCCGCATACTGGGCAGTACGAAAGCTTCCTAACGGGAAATACGAGGTAATAATAGTATTCGTTGTTGTGTTGTAGTACTCGACTGACGTGTCCTTTTCGTAGCGTATCAATAGAGCACTATTACCTCTGATCATCGTTTTGTGATCCGCCTTTGTGTATCTATGTTGTAGGGTGTCTCTCCTGAAGACTGGAAAACGGAGCAGGATTACTTAAAATCGAAGGTAATTCAATGCATGTAATATTGAACGAAAGCTCTTTTCATCGCTGCTGCCATTGAACCTTGCGATAGGAGATGTTTCTCCGTATGATGATATATGTTCCCGGTTTGTTTGGCTTTTATTAACATCCGTCTTTGATATCCTTCGACATCATTCAGGTTGATTCCGGAGCTGACTTCATCGTCACCCAGCTTTTCTACGATTTGGACATTTTCTACGCATGGGTCAGTTGATGTTGAGTAACTCAATGAGTAGAGATCGATGTGTGTGGTTATAAGTGGGAATTACAGAACAAATTGATGCATTTGTAGACATTGATGATATATTTTAATTCCGTTTCTGTTCGCCTCCCATCTCGATACCAACTATAGGAGAAACAATGTAGGGAGATGGGCATTAAAGTACCGATTCTGCCCGGAATCATGCCTTTCTTTAAGCCGGGAAGCTTTGGCCGCATGACTGGATTTTGCAAGACTGTCGTCCCTGATGATGTACGTGCGTTAAGTTTTGATTTTTAATGATTTGCGACGATTAAGAAAAAAATCAATAAGATACTCTCCCGTAACACAGAAAGAAATGTTACATATAGTCGAAGTTCGATATTAAATGTGTGTGTGTGTGTGTGTCGAATCGTAATTTCGACACATCCCTGATTTTTTCAAGTGTTGGTGTTAAAGTGAAAATCTGACCGATTTGGCAGCAATGCGTGTATGTAGCATAGTAGCAGCAGGCGACATTGCTCGCCTCCGAAGCACAAAACATGCGAGATTCTGAGTTACCATCCTTCACGGCAAATAACACCTCAGATCCAAAAGGCTGTGGTGAAGTATAAGGACGACGAGAAGGGTTTCCAGGCGTGGGGTGTGGAACACATCTCCAAGATTTGCAGAAATCTCCTAACGTCGGGAGTAGTTCCCTCCATCCATCTTTACACACTAAACAACGAGAAGATACCGTATCAGATCTTGGACACTCTTGGATTTCCCAAGAGCAGGGGAAGCAGCCCGCCTCAGCTGGATAAGCTCTTCTCCCTCGCCATCAACTCCAAAGTACCTGACAAGGGCTGGCGTGCTGGACTGGAGAAATCTGAGGGAAAGTCCGTAGCTAAGAAGCAAGGTGAGCTGAAAGCCCTCGCCGGCTTGATCGTGGCCTTACGTAGCACCTGCTGTAGTGCATATTGCCAGCCCTATCTCCCCGCTTTCGTTTTTCATTCCAAACCGGAATCCAAGCCTGCTTCATTTTGTTGTGTACGGTTTCTTCCTGAGATTGCTAATACATCTGCATCTCATTTAGCGCCCAAGGCGAAGGACCTTATCAGTAAGGCGAAGACATTGGCAAAGACAGAAACAAAAGTCGCTGAAACAATCTCCAGTCACACTAAACTCATGTCGGCTGTCAAGAGCCCTAAGAGTAGAAAGGTCAGTAGAAGCACTAGATAAAAGTTAGTATAAAGGGAAAACAAGGAATGATACATTACAGCTTTATCTCGGGTTCTATCTTGGAGACCCCGAGCTCCTTTCTGATGTTTATTCTGTCTTTTCACATGCATATCTCAGTTGAGTAATACCTCATCCCATCTATCACGCGCGGAGGATCAAACAAAACGAGCAACAATTGCAGCGTATAAGGCTGAGAAGAGAGAGCAAAAAGCAAATGCGTAATCACCAAACGTAAATTTCGGTGGAAGAAATTACTTAGACAAGCAATTCCCATGTGAAATGAGAGACCCAGGACGTCGTTCGGTGAGTTAAAATATAATTTAGTATGCGATGATGGGAACAGTTAAGTGCTAGATAATATGCATATTTTATGTACATGTCTGTGTACATGTGCACACGTACATGTGCATATGTATGTGCATATCAGCATGTAAGGAGTATTACCCTCTTCAGCGCAGAGTTCTCACTCGCGTGACGTTGACCTGAAATTAAGGAGTTAACCACTAACGATGAAAAGCATGTTTTCTATATAATATTTCCTTGTGCGTGCTGCATTGCAGACATGTCATCCTAGCACCCTTCCAAACCTGAATGTTCTGAACAAGTCTTTAGAGATTGACTTTGACATCAGCGATGCATGCCAGCATGTCTTGATGTCTAGATGTGCACGCAGCAGCACGGCACTACATCGATTGCGGTTGACAATAGACATACGTATATATGATATATATTATATTATATATATTATATATACTGTGTCTACAGTGTTGGCACGAGTGATGCTTGTGAAAATGCGGATGTACGGACAACACACTGTACTCAAACTAGTCAAAGCGTGCAGCAGTGGTGGAATCGCGAACAAGCGTTGCACTTGACAGCTCTGGAGCTTGCTAGCTTGGCACACAGCTGTGTCGTTGCGTGTCGTCAGCTGACACTGGAGCAGACAGGCTCAGGGCTAGAGTGAGTGTTCAAACACCCTCTCATTGCGCATGCACGTTTCTGGCCAGCTGGGTTTCATTGGTTTGACCTTCAGATGATCATCAAGCTTGCCAGCTTGCTAGCTTGCTGGCTTGCTGGCTTGCTGGCTTGCATGCATGCACTGCAGATTTGGAGCACGATCGAACTTCTGTGCAAGACCACTGTGATCATTTGCCGTCCTTGCACACGTGCAGGTTGCTCGTGCACTCCCAGCGCAACGTGTCAACAAAATTGTTGCAAGTTGTTGCTTTCTGGCTTGTGAGGTCATTTCAGCATCCTGGCATTTTGCAACAGCTCGTGCTCCATTTTGCAAGTTCTCAATTGCCATTTCTTGTTTTCTTGACTCAACTTCTTGTCCTCATCGGAGTGGAGAAGCCAACACGAAGGCGATGGGAGCAGGTGCCACTTCCACTGATCAAACCGCCAACGACTTCACAACCGAACAAGGCCAATTGAACAAGGCTAGAAGGGGCTGCCAACTGCCACAATTGGAGAACAATGAACAATGAACAATGATGACGAACTACATTTCCAAAATGTTGCAAGACATTCGAGAAGCAGGCATGCTCGCACACGGAGTCCGCGTCAAAACGACGCCGTTTGAAGCAATTTTTTTCCCATTTAATTGAGTCGCACAATGATTATTTCCCTTGCATTTGAGATGTCTCGAGAAGTCTCGAGAGGTGATGAGGGCAATGCCGGTTTTTGATGGCACAGCTTTCATCCTGTGTGAATCGCCAAAAGGCCGACAAATAAGCGAATCGCGTAACAAATAAAAAATCGTCGAGATATCTGGAATATCAGATCTTAGAACTCCTTCCGTTGTCTTTGCAGCGCGTGATACCGCTTTATAGTTGTAAGAAATTGTACTTGATTATGCAAATATTTCAGAAATAGAGGCAATAAATCAATAATTATCATATTTTTACCTCGCAACAAAAATATTAAAAACTATAGAGCTGTCCCCCCTCCCAAAATGGCTGACGAGGTAATCTTATGTGCGCAATTTATGCCTATAGAGAATGAAAATTTTGTGTCCTTCAGGAATCCAAGAAGCTAACAGCTGCTCTCAATGTGATGAGAAGGATGGCTCCATCTACCATTGAGAACAGCTTGGCTGGATTGTGTGAGCTTACGCCAAACGTAAGACGCTGACAAACGCAAGCATGAACCAATTTTTCTGACTGTAATCTCACTCAGCTTACAGACGATCTCCTGAACAATGTGGATCAACCTCTTAAAGTCGAAATGGACGAAGCAGCACAAAAGAAATTTATCACGTGCGACTACAATCGTGATGGAGATTCGTTCAGGTACAATCTGAGTGCACTTGGAATTTACTACATCCCTAAGATTGTCTCCCTTAGGTCTCCTTGGTCGAATAAATACTTCCCAGAAGCTGATAGCGAAGCTCTGTATCCCTCGAAGTATCTTCGCCAGCTGGAAGTGGATGCGAATGCCATCTTTGACGTCTACCGAAAACTGTATGTCTCATATCCAAACTACCAGCTTTATGCCGCGATAACACATGTTTGACTTGGTATCACGTAGGTATTTCGAAGGGGGGAGCTATTCGTCGGTATATTTTTTCAGCATCGAGGGGTCGTCTGACGAGAAGAAGGGCTTTGGGCCCTGTTGGCTTATTCACAAAGGTCGCCGCATTGTTCCCCCCCCCCCCCCCCATAATGTTAGTGCATTCATTCACTCGTACGGTTCCGCATAAACGACAGACGTGGACTCTACTGAGGAGGACCTTAAAAAGGGTTGGTGGGATTCAACGCATGTGTTCCAAGTATCTCATGTGAAGGGGGAAACCTACGAGTACAAACTCACATCAACCGTTATGGTAGTTTATCACTCACGTCGGGACATGATGCGCCTTTTTCCATCCTACTCTTCTACGTCGCTAAGAAAGATTTTCTATTTAGATTTCTATGGTAATGGAGGATTCCAAACTTGGTAGCTGCGACTTATCGGGAAGCATGAACAAGCAAAAGAGCGAAACACTTACACTTAGCAAGACAAAAGGAACCAATCATCTTGTCAACATGGGCACAATGATTGAGAAGATGGACGATAGAATTAGAGCTATTATTATGGAAATTTATTTCTCGAAAACCAGGCAAATTGTCGACGGAATGCGTTTGACAAGTGGTGCACGCAATAGACAAATGGACAAAATTGCAGCAAGCTTGAAAGATGCTCTGAAACAGAGCAAGAAGTGAAGTGAGAACTCGCAAATTACAGCATAACATGCTAACTAACATACAACGTGAACATGCAATACGGTCGACATTATTACCTGCGCATGATATGCTACGTAGCTCTAGAGCTTACCAAATCTTGTGTCGGATCGACAGTATGATATGCGACACGCTACTACCTACTCAAGTACTAGCCTAGAACATAGTATTGTATCGCTTACGTAACTAGGAGTTAGTAAGCTACAGTGATATCTAGATATATAGATATATATATATATATATATATATATATATATATATATATATGGCATATTATACATGTATACACATATTTTATATTTGCATGTATACATGCTCTAAATGCTAGCATGCATGCAGCAAGCATTCAGTACGTTGCATGCTATGCTAGCATGAAACACAACATGTAGCTGCATGATGGACCAACAGATTTGACAATTAGCGCTGATGTAGCCGCTGCATTGCTAGATTGCTCATCTAGCGTAGACAGTTGCATATTATATATAAGGATGACTGTTGAGCAAATTTATTCATTGATTAATTACATCCGTCTCATGCATAGCTAGACCGTCTCTAGAGTCTCTAGGTCTGTCCAAATACGCTTTCAAATCACAAAGCTAGCTACCTAGCTAGACAGAGAGAACCAGAGAAATAGCGAGCACGGCTAGACGGATCGGAACACGATCACGTAGGCTAGCTAGATGGTAGGGCAGAGGGCTAGACTAGCTAGGTAGTAGAGGGTACTAGGGTCATCTAGTTATTACACTGTGATTCCTGGCTAGCTGGGTTCATACATAAATGTGCTATATATGCATGTGCCTAGATACACGCATCTAGCGCATCGCTGTGCGGATGTCTAGACTGTATTAGCTAGCTAGCTAGCTGCTAGCTAGGCATGCCGATACATCTGACTGCGACATCTCCATCATGCACCGCGTCGCTTTATGAACGTAGATAATAGATGTACTAGCATGTCTAGATGTATGCACGGAGTCTGTTACATCATTATCATGATCAATTGGTGACTGTGACAGTAATGCGCGACGCTGCTTCGATGCCTCGTCATTAGGTGTATTGTATATCTAAATCGTCAGATCGCCAACAGAATGCTGCTATCACCACAGCGATCCAAACCAGAACAAGAACCTGACAACACACAATGCAGAGAAAATTAGCCAAATAAGTTGCAACGCGCCACATACACAATAGCGAATCATCATCATCACCATCATATGCTTATCCTTCAGTCTACGTAGGTACCGCAGGGTATTCTTCCCGCTTGCCGCTAGTCTTTATCGTGTCCGTTATCACCTGCAAGAAGTGTTAGGTATCGCAAATCAGTTGAGAATAATAAAATTGGAATAGTTTCCTTACACGGTCCAGGACATACATGCGCGCGCGCGCGCACACACACACACACACACACATAATGTATATCATCTGCTATATTCATTGAATATATTGTTCTCCCAGCATCATTTTCAGCGACTCGAGTCACAAACCTGTAAGCTGTTTTTCAACTCCGATTTGATCTCTTTTTGAATTTTGACGAGTGAGTTTGTCTGGGGGGGGGCAAGGGCCTTCGTGTTGGCATCCTGATTGCAAAGCAGTTACACAAGAGGCTCACGAGAAGAGAACACCCATTATCGTCTCCCCCTTCTCCTTCTTGCACTACTTGCACGAGTGTGACCTTTCTGTCTGCAACGTCCTTCACGTCTTTCTTTACGGTCTTCATAATCTCTAATATCTGAAATCGTAACGTCCGACATCGTATCATATAACATAACATTATATCATAAGCAAAGGAGGCACATCATCTAGTAGCAACCGAGGACTCGCCCCTAGATCCTCGGGGGAGAGGATCTTCTTCTCCGTCTTCTTTTCTTACCTTTTGCACATCTTTGGTTTCCTTTTGGAGCTCCGACTTTATTTGCTTCATCTCATCTTGAAGAGTAAATACATGGGTGTCAATATATATATATTAACACATATTCATACGCATAATATACATATGTGAAAATATATATATATATATATATATATATATATATTATATTTATGACTCCTAGCACGGGAAGGAGGAGCTAAAGCGAGAAAGAAGGAACGTAGAGGAGAGAGGGGGTGGGGGAGATGAGGGGGACCTTCGCTGCCTCCAGATTGCCTTATCCTCGACAATGCTTCGTCACTCTAAGAAGTTTGTGTACGCACACACACACACACACGCACAAACACACACACACACACACACACACACACACACACAATCGTTCGGATAAGTTTCTCTAAATGCTAAAAGCTACATCGAAGAGTTCCTTCTTGAGCTCCGGCTATACTCCCCGTATCAATATCATTCAAATTATCGGCTACCTCTCCTCTCCCCCCCCCCTCCCCCCTCTCTACTTATCCGTTGTTCACTGGGAAGCAACGGTATTGTTCTTCGCAAAAGCTACGAAAAAAGAAAAGTAATGCAGCGACCATTTTCTTGATGTGCTTCTTAATGCTTTCCGTCACGTCGTGGATAGCTGTCTGTAATGATGACGATGACGGAGATGATGATGATGATGATAATGATGATGATGAGGAGGGTTGTGATGGTGCAACTTCTCAACCGCCACGAAGAAGATCCACATAGGATACAACTCTCACACATACATAGAAAAACACACACACACACAGACACACACAGAGAGAGAGAGAGAGAGAGAGAGAGAGAAAATGCATCCCCCCATCCCCTTTCTCTCTAATGTTGTTTTCTTCTCCAAAGCAGACAGCACCTTTGCAACCTCCTCCCTAGATTCATCCATATTATTTCTTGTAGATCGATTGTTGGGCGTGCATATTGGGGTCGTCACTGTCGTGTCTAATCCATCCATTGTTTCTCCATCTGAAGAGTGAGGGAAGGGGGGAGTGAGGGGGGATCATGAGGAGAAGGTAGTGGTTTCAGAGATGAGAGTAGTCACCTTCGAGTTTATCTTCTATCGGGGGGAGTTTATCTTCTATCGGGGGGGGGACGGAAATGCGTGCAGGTGATGACACATTTCGCATGTGCTTCTGATCTGGTGTACTTGTTGGAACAGGCTCTTTAACTTTCTCTGTTACACACACACACACACACACACACACACAGAGAGAGAGAGAGAGAGAGAGAGAGAGAGAGAGATTATTGACACACAGGTATGCATAAAATATATTAATAATATAAGACCTCCTTCTTCGCCCATGGTGGATGATACAGATGTCTTCTTTGCTTGCTGCTGTTTCTTTTTCTTAATTTCACATTTGAGGGGGAGGGGGGGAGGGGGGGCGGAGAAGGGGAGAGGGGGGGAGGGGAGAGCCAGTCACGTCTTCTACTCGATTATTGGCAATACTACTTGTATTGACCGCTGCTGACTGACTGACTGAAACGTACAGCAACGACATTCCTCCTAACCCTTTTACTTCTGTCGCTCCTCCCCACTACTGCTGCTACCGCACACTCTTCCTCCTCCTCCTCCTCCTCCTCCTCCTCCTACTACTACTACTACTACTTCAACTTCCTCTACTGCTACAACTCGGTAAGGCACCACCTTCTTCGCCGTCGGCGTTTGCGGTGGGTTTTTATCGAAGTCGAAGGATCTTCTGATAGAAACGACAAGAATATATGATCGATCAGTGATAATAAGAGAGAAAATAGCCACTCCCACCATGACCATCAGCAGCGGCACCACGACTAGTATCATCGTCATCGTCATCATCATCATCATCCATCTCCCAAGGCACAACCATAGTTTTATCAAGAATCACTACTACTCGTCGTTGGTCATACGCTTTTATTTTGGCTTTTCGTCGCTCTTCTTGCTCTTTTTTTTCTTCTTTCTTCTTCTTGGCATATATCTCCCTATTCCTCTTTGCCTGTCAGCACGTTAAACATTGATTTGTTACATAAAGGGGTGTAGGTAAGGGCTGCTGCGGCTCAGGAGGATGCTTTCCCACAACGCAACGAAATAACGCGGTGATTTTTCATCTACGACATGCTGCCAATGATGCACTTCAGGGCTTTGGTCTGCCTCTCGTGGCGTGGGGTATCGTGTAAAAAATGTGGGAAAATGCCTCTCCGGAGAGTACTCAGTGTGGTGGTAAAACAGAAATGCAATGCCCCCAATATTTCCAAGATTGATGCGACGAATTTTGTGAGATCTCACGTCAAGAAATAATATATTCATATGTACATATATAAATATTATATATATATATATATATATATATATATATATATAGAGAGAGAGAGAGAGAGAGAGAGAGAGAGAGAATCTATAAAACACAATAGACTAAAATTATTGGTGAATGGGCGTCCTCCTCCTCCTCCTCCTCCTCCTCCTCCTCCTCCTCTTACATTGGCGAGCTTTGCGTCTGTCTTCGGTGACTTGGAGTGCTGCTGCATAATTATTATTATTACGATGACAATGAGATCATGATTCAGGAAAGAGCTCGCTCATCATCGACCAAGTGAATATTTCAGTGCCGCACAATAGCAGCAGCAGGGGAAGGAGGGCAGCAGTAGTAATAGTAGTGGTAGTAGTTGAGCAGTCGTAATTATTAGTAGCGTACATTCTTCTTAGTCTTCTTAATTTTCCTCGAGGAGACGGGGGTTGATGCGACTGCGAACAGATGGTAACACGCTAAAAATCGGCACGATGATAACGATGATGATGGTGATGATGACAATATCAATGGGAAAGCTAGGACGCTCGATCCAGCTTCTTCTTCTCCTTCTCTCTCTCTCTCTCTCTCTCTCTCTCTCTCTCTCTCTTCCTTCTTGTTTCTCTTCCTCAACTCGCTTAAATTTCAATGTTTTACCGCTCCCTGTTCTGCTTACGGTACGACTGGTCCCTCTAGAATCCTAGAGAAGGGGGGGGGAGAGAGAGAGGAAGAGAGGGAGAGAGGAAGAGAGAGAGAGAGAGAGAGAGAGAGAGAGAGAGAGAGAGAGAGAGAGAACATATATCGATCAAATTAGCAAGGCGTTTGAACGACACCCAGCAGGCTAGCAGCATCAGATTGTGGCGGGATAGTTTTGATGAAAATCCGGTCATCTACACTCGGGCAAGGAATAGTACACTCACACACACACACACACACACACACACACACTCACACATGGATATATATATATATATATATATATATATATATATATATATATATATATATATATATATATATATAAATTATAAATTATATTTGACATAATTTACCCCAACATTAATGGGTGGTAGGGGGAAGCTGCTGTAAGGGGTAGCCGAAGTATTACCGACAGATATTCTCCAGTCATATATACTCCTCCCTGGGCTATTGTTCGTGTCCTGCTGTGGTGCAACGTGCAATAAATAATAGGTGAATTTCTTCCTCAGCACGGAATATCACAAACACCAATTTCCTTATCGTTATCTTCTCCTTCATCATCATTGTCGTCGTCGTTAATCGTGTCATCATCCATCTCTGCTGCGGGTGTCACGTACGCTTCCAAAGCTGCTAGAGAGCTGGCCGGAGATGTTCCGAAAGCTCTCCGATATCTTATCATTCACGGTCTTCACGGTCTTTCCTGAGTATGAGCGGGGCGAGGATGGGAGGAGGAGGGTGGGGGGAGGAGGAAAAAGAAGACGGTGTGAGATGTTACCCATCTTCTTAATGGGTTGAGCAAAGCAATGGCATCGATGCACGTAGCATGAAGAAAGGCTTAAGGCATTCAAATGAGGACTCTAGTGAATAAGAGGCCAGCAGCCATCGTACGACCTAGTTCTTCATGGCTCTTAATGATCAGAGTCTTCAGCTCCTTCCACTGGGATTCTGCAATTTTTCCTTGCTGCTGCTGCTGCTGCTGCTGCTGTATCATTTGTTTAGAAGATGCGTGTTTAGGCACCGGCTCGCTGTACGAACCCAGGGGGGGGGGGGGGGGTAGATGTGTGCAGGTGTTTGCTCGCCACCGTGATGAGAAGATATATGCAG
>ADNK01001339.1:15000-16684 GCA_000320545.1 Bigelowiella natans CCMP2755 | reverse complement strand
CTCTCTGTGTGTGTGTGTGTGTGTGTGTGTGCGCGCGCGCGTTGCCGTTCTTTTTAATGTAAAATCACCCGTTTTCCGAAGTACGCGCCCAGCTGCCGTTTTAACTACTATATAGGGTAAGAAATAATGCCAAAAATACACACCGAAGTCTTTGATATCATTACTCTTCTCCCCCACCCCCCTCCCCCACGTTCCCTCTTTTTTAAGTCTTCAATGATACATTTTGAAGCAGTAAATGGATTGGCACTGATGGATGTGTTACGCACCCTCCCCCCCCGATCGCAATCCGAGAAAACTTAGACTGAAAGAGTAATCATCGCAGGAGGCTGCAGGTGGAGTGTGTCCCCCGCCTGCTTCTTTTCGTAAAGATTTTATACAACGCGAAGGAGGGGCAGCAGATATTTCAGAATGCAATTGTTTAGTCACGTACATGACAGCTTTTCACGAAACACAATGACACCCCATCCGTCTTTACCAACATACGCGCATGTATAAATTTGTAACATGTGCAGCGAGAAATCTCCCCCCCATCCCCCCACAACCGAACGAGCATGACTCCCTCCCACCCTTCAGTGCAGATGTTTTAGGGATGAGGGCGGCCTCTTCCGGCGTCTCTTTCATTGAATTGCATTGGTCGCCAAAGTAATAACTCGGAAGGAAAAACTTGGCGTTGTGGTAGATGTCAAATGCTAAGAAGCAAGCGCTCATCACCGAGCCTATCTGTGCATCATCCAAAAATGGAAAAGACGATATGTGACAACAAGCCATGGGGTTGACTACAAAGGAGGGAGCGGGAAGAACGAAGAGAGAGAGAGAGAGAGAGAGAGAGAGAGAGAGAGTGAGAGAGAAGGACAGAAATGATTGTCACAGACAATGTCATTCGTGGCAAGACTATGTGCCAGCTGAAGAGAAGGGCCTGCCACGGGAACCTATTTTATGAGAAGTAGGTTGAGAGTTTTTGTCAGAATAACTCAAGCACTTTCAGGAGCGCGATTGTTAGGTTGCTTTCTTACGAATCCAATCAGCAGAAGAACTGTCCATTTCAGCCATCCACCACGCTTCTCCTCCACAGTAGGGGTAATCTCCTCCTCGTCGACTTTTGCTTCTTGTTTCCTCTTCTCTGCACCCTCACCGCAAAAATTGTGCGGATTCTGACATGTACGAACACCATGGGGTTTTAACATATAACCAACCTTATCGTCATCACCATCACTCTCATCATAATCTTCATCATCATTTAAAGACGGTTGACTTTGAGTCTCAACAAACAATCACATGTGGAGAAGCAGGATGTGAGTATCCCTCCTCCTCGTCAATACGGTTGCTGTTTCGAAAGAGCATGTACATTCTTCTTCTCCGTCCCTTGCTCCTTATTATCTCCCGAATTCTCCTTAGATGGATCCGGTGACGTCGCTTTTGGCACCTCCTCCTCCTCCATTTTGTCTATGAACGCAAAGAAAACTCAGCAGCACTCCTGTGCTCGAATATGACATTGCCCCGCCATCGACGCCATTTGACTGGTAGAATCGACGAGAAAGAAGGAGGAATGGAATGGAGGGACACGCTCCTAGTCCTTAATCACGTAAAATTGAAAAGGAAAACGGCGAGGGGAGGGGGGAAGGGGGGGGGACCTTTCGCAGACGGGAGCATGCCTCGGGAGGGACCGGTGATTGGCTCGTGTGAT
>ADNK01001339.1:2500-12500 GCA_000320545.1 Bigelowiella natans CCMP2755 | reverse complement strand
GCATGCAGGCGCAATCAAAATGTCAACACCTCCAGCCACCAATGAGAACAATGAGAACAATGATGAAAAACCACATTTCCAAAGCACTGACAAGACACTTGCAGTGCCTCGAACTGGCTTCAGTGAGGACATTGAACATTGAACATTGAAAAAAGCATTGATCAAAACTACATGCGCCAGAACCACATGGGAGACAGGCATGTGCACGCAGCAGAGCCTCAACAAACATCATTGCAAGGACTTGTCATCACCCTGTTGAAAGTGAGTGAAGGCTAACAGCCTTCAATTGTCTTGAGCAATCAGAACATGTCCAAATTCTGACAGCTCAGCGTCAGGAAGAAAAAACTAAGAGCGGCTACACATGGCACAGTTTTGAATTGAATTGAATTTGATGATGACTACATTCCCAAAACATTTCATGATGTTTTGGAATGACTGACTAGCAAACTAGAACAATGAACAATGAACAATGAACAAAGCGTTGATCAAATCTACATGCGCCAGAACCACATGAGAGACAGGCGTTTGCATCTAGCGGGGTTCATCCAAAAATTGGCACGAACTAAACGTCTGTCATTGTGAACATTTGTTGCAGTAACGCTCGTACTCATAGTTGCTATTTTCATAGCTGCGACATGATCTGGGCCTTGTCGCATAAAAATAGTCTAAAAGTAACGCTCAGATGCGCCTGTCCACAGCATCTCAGACTGGTCTAGATCTCGTAGATCTAACTAGAGCTAAGAGCCCCTAAGCAACCTGTAGATCCGTGACGTCTCCTTTCCCCTCGCCACATCAATGGCATGTGAGATAGCTTGTAGTGAAATGGTGGCAAGATCGAAAGCCACATCAGCGATTATCCTAATCCTGGGGGTGGTTGGTGTGGCCCGGTCGAGTTCAGTTACAACAAGCCCGTCCATCTCCCCAACCCGTTATCCGACTCATCTTCCTTCTTCTAGCCCAACGCAACAGAATCTACGCGTTTGCGAGATAACGTTGGGTGACCTGAACTACAGTGACTCGTCCAGCTTCAATGCTACCGTCGCCCAGAGATTGCACGAAGACCTATCGATGTTCCTCAATTCTTCGACTAGACAGGTTTCACGGTCAGATCTGATCGTTGACTATTTCGCAGTTGGCAGTGGTATTGGGGTGCTGATGAAGGTGACCAGCACGATCCCTTCTGTGTATGATTCATTGCAACAAGCTTCTCTATCTCAGCTATCGCAGGTGCTTTATAGTGACATGTTATGGGGATGGGAGGGGGGGGGGTGAAGGGGCGGCAGGGGTGTTGACTTGACTGCACAATGAGAATACTAATGATATTTTCATTTTAATATTAACAATGGTCAGGCTTTAATGACAAGCGTGTCAAATGTACGAGTGTTCATGGACACATACTCGCCAACTCGTTATCCGACTCATCTTCCTTCTTATAGCCCAACACAACAGAATCTACGCGTTTGCGAGATAACGTTGGGTGACCTGAACTACGGCGACTCGTCCAGCTTCAATGCTACCATCGCCCAAAGATTGGTAGAAAATCTCGCCACGTTCCTCAACAAACCCGCAAGACCGGTTTCGAGGTCGTCGCTGCTGGTCGACTTCTTTGCTGGGAGTGTGCTCATGAGAGCCAGGCTTCCCTATCCGCAAAACTACGATGAAATTCAACAAGCTTCATTGGATCAGCTTTCACAGGTATACTTACCCTTTCCGTGCAATGTTTGCTCATTCTGAGTGTGTTGAAACGGTATTTACCTAAACACGAACACACGGTCGCGCGCGCACGTGGACACAACAAACACACGCTCACGCGGATGCAAACTACTCACATCATTCCATGCATGATCATTCAGTCGGGTAGAAGTAAGCACACGCAGCATTGACAAACCATCTGGCAGGCGAAACTAACCGTCTATCCCTCTCCTGATCACATCACCTCGAGTAGGCACTGATGACCAGAGTATCCAGTATAGCCATTGTACTCGATACATACTCTCCCACTGCCCTCCCGACAACACCTCCAACTCCAGGAGGATCGAGTGATAAAGACGATATGGACGGAGGAGAAGTTGCAGGTAGTTTTCAACTAGATTGTATGAATTGAATCTGTCACTTACGAAAGTACATGTGCTTTCTATGTTCACACAAACACACCACCACACGCACGCATGCACGGCTGTACTCAACACACACAAACACACACACACGCACGCATGCACGCACATACACACATCACTTAAAATATTAAAGATTAATTTGCACGATATATCAATACATGTACCTTTGGTGTGTGCGGTCGGTTGGTTGGTTGGTTTGACCGTTTGAATGGCAATACAGCATAAACGAAATGTTTGCCCCTCACATGTTTGCATGTTTCCTTGGCTGCAGCTTCGAATCGATTCATTACTGTGTATCCCCCCTTCACAGGCATTGTTTTCGGTGTCATTGGAGCACTAGTCGCGATCATTGTTGCACTTACCTGCTACTATTGTAAAGGCTGTCTTTGGTACACGCTGCGCAACAAAGATGACGACATGTACCTACAAATGGACCGCGGGGATAGAAATCGGAGCGTGGTGGGAAAGAGTATGGTCATAGATTAAAGGAAGACAGTGTGTCTAGATGTGCTATTTCCATTTCTGAAAATTATTAGACGGCTAGATATTAGTTTCGTGCCCTCGTTGAGCGATAGCGATGCAATGGTAGGCTGTCTGAACATGTAGAACTTAAATTTGTTGCAAGAAATATGCATGCTGCACACTTGAGTGTAATCGTGTACGTGAGGATGTTTCGCATCATGGATAATGAGCCGTAGCATGCGTATGTCAATGCTAGACAAATAGACACATGTAGCACAACCAGATAGTTGAGCGTGCATGCTCCGTGCAGCAAGCGCAGACAACCTGTTGATAAGAGGCGCAGTCATGATAGACATGCAATAGTCATGAGTCACATGTGCCATGCGTAAAGCGAAGTTTGCCGCTTCAGTAGTCAAGCTTCTCAACAACAGGGATTAGTTATACGATACCAACATCCACATGTTACCATTGAACAAATTTAATTTGATTGATTATATCCGTCTTACATCATACGTACAGCAGTTGTTTCCTTTTGTTATTGATTCTTGAGTCGATCACAGTTATTTTCATTGCAGATATTGCTGCTCCACCAATGTAATAAGCACGTGAGACTTAGGGGGACATCCGGAAGATGCACCATGCCACTCCTCGGCTACGACGTCGATCGCAGATGCAACTACGCAAGACAATTCGTTCTCTGCTCCGCCTTGTCAATGGGACCAGCCTGCTCTCATTGTTGAGTGAATTCGGCGATGCCAGCTGAGATGGCAGTAGCGAGGGCCGACGCCACCGCCGCCAGCACCCCAAAAGTGATTTCGAACCCAAAAACCTTCATTGATGCACATTCAGAAAAACTTCACACACCGTAGATGAATAGCGACATAGCAGTGGGCTTTGAAGAAGGCGCGAGGGGGGGGGGGGGGTAACATCACCAAATTTGCACCTTGATATAGAGGCCTTCGTCGTCGCTGTTCTTGATCCTTTCGTTTGCGCTATCTATCATCATCTCCATGGCGGCCAGCATGTCCTTTCAATACAGGAAGAGCATAATAAAAGACTACTCATGATACCGTCACTTGTTTTCAACTCTTTCTTTGTCTTCTTTTTCTTCTTCTTCTTCACCGTCGTCGTCGTCTTCTTCTTCTTTTTACACTCACCACGTCCAATGGCGCATGGCCAAAGTGCACCAGCGCTTCTGAGCTTTTGACCTCGCTGCTCTCCCTGCCAACCCCGACATCACCGTACTTCTTCTTCTTCTTCTTGTTGTTGTTGTTGTTGCTTATGCTCCTCCTCTTCTTTTTGTTCTTCTGCTTGTTGCTACATTCCCCGTTTACTCCCTTTCTCTGCTTTGCTCCCTGCCATTCCTTTGGGGGATGATGATGATGATGATGATGATGATGATGATAATGATGATGGATTGATGGTGGTATTAAAAAATATATATAGATCATCATCCTCACAATGCATGGTGGGTTGTTGATTCTCATAGAAGTGGTGAGGAGACACAAATTCGGCCATCGCAAACAAAGCGGGCTTCCTGCATAACAAGACAGAAGATCTTGGAAAGAACATTCTCTCTCTGATCTCTTTTCTTTTGTCGGAACCGCACGCATTCGCGCCAAAGCTCATTATGCTCTCATTCATACACGAGCGCAAGCAGCAAACAGCAAACAGCAAACCCCGTTGGTGATGTTGTATTTCTGCGCATTGAGTGCCATGATGACTTGGTCGTTGAGGATCTAATATATGATGGTTGTATATCGTTCAGGAAACAGCAGCGGCAACGGCGCGACGACGATAACAAACAAGAAGGGATAGACGAGGGAGGTGGGGGGGGGGGGGAGGGGGCAGTCATTTGTGCTTTGGAAATATCCCTTGATTCCCATATAAGAATACTTCGAATGAACAACCGCTTAATAGTCTAGATGATATTGCGCGTCGGATCTATTTTGCGAGGAAAGAATGTTGGCAGGGCTAAAAAGTAGCTGATCGGCCCTCTCCTTACGTAGTTGGCGTAGGCTGTGATGAAGAGAATGCCGCACACATAGAGGGAGAGGAGCACCAGAAGGACGAACCCTGTGCAGCGGGTATAAGTGTGGGCGGAAGTAAAAGAAAAGAGAAGGCGGAGAAGAGGGAGGAGGGCGAAGAAGGAAGACAGCTAATGAGTGTCTTATTGCGTCTGCCCCCCCCCCCCGCCCCCCCCACATCGTCTGTGTTTATCTATAAACTAAACGTGCGTGTGCGTGTGTGTGCGGTCTCCTAAGTTGAGAGCACAATACACGTCATCGTACCGATGATGTTAAAGATCCCGAATGCTTCTCCGGCAACGGCATTGACGAATATGGCGATGGCGAGAATCATCGTGATTAGCACGAGCGGGCTGATGAGGACCTCTATGCGGAAGATCTCATTCAGGTTATCGCTGATGGTTCTATACAGTTCCCTCCGTACCTGGTGAGAAATATGGTGATGATGATGATGATGTCTGCAGATGATGGTGGTGGTGGTGATAGTGACGGTGGCAATGGTCATGGTATAACATAACAGCAAATTTAGCAATTAACTAGGAGGTCGGCAAAGGCTAAAAAACGTCGCCACCCTCAAAATGAGGTCGGTTAGTGGCAAAAATGCAAGACAGAGGCAAAGGATAAACTGCATTTCCTCGTGCCTCTGCCTTTGATATCGAAATAACTATATTGCGCCCCCCCCCCCCTATTCTTCTTCTTTTTCTTCTTCATCTTTGACACCATCATCCAGCCCATGAGGTTATCCGGAGTCACAAGAGGTACGTGGAAGCTCAGACCGAAGGATTCGCTACGGTACGCGTTTCCCAGATTCGAAATCGCATCATACTGGTACCTGAGAGGATGGGACGAAGGAGAGGAAGACTTGAATTGCTGTTAAGGGCGGCCGACGCCCTTCCGCCAAGACCATCAATGATGACAACGCACTCTCGCATTTCGAAATATATGTTGAATGTCACAGGCTAACGATGGTGCTCAGAAGTCGAGAAGAAGGATATGGGTAAGGTCAATGTTTTGAGCATCATCATCTCTCACAGAGCAAGGGCAGCAGCGCTGATCCAGGAGTTGATCTTCAGCATCAGCAGCGTGACGATTATGCACATGGACGCAAGGTAAAATAGCGCGACGAATCGCTCGGCCCTCTGCGTCCCAAACTGCCCGTCCGCGCTCTCCTCCGTGATCTGCTCCGCCTCGTCGAGAAAGTCCTCACCGAATGCCAGCCGCAAGAGGCCGGGCAGGAAGGCAATCACAAGCGCAATGAGGTACGGAATCACCCAAGAGAACAACTCAGCCTTCCAGTTGTCCTCGTCGTTGCTGCTGAGAAAGAGCTGCGTGCAGATGTCGCCCGCGTCGCGCGATTTCTTCCAACTGTCCTCGGTCTCGGTTTTGAACTGCTTTACGACAGCGGTTATAGAGCGCAGGTTGTTGGCCTCCCCCTCCTCTGAGCGATGCTCCTCCACTGTCAGATCTTGGCGAAACAGGCTCACGGTGTTGATGATGTTCTGCTCGCTGAAATCGTCGCGAGTCTGATGATGCGGGGTTTTCATACGCGGCGGGGAGAAGAGGGGGGAGGGGGGGGTTGCGCTGTGAGGTTCGATTGACGAATGGGCTCATTCCCTATGTCTTTCAATATGGGATGATTAGGCGACTTATACTGCGAAGGCTCTCAATGACTACATGCAGCAGCAGATCACGGGGGATAACATTAGCAACAAGAGGACAACAACGGTGAAACGAAGCAGGCCGTTCTTACTCCCTCAAGCACACCATCACAACCTAGATCACAACATCCACCTTCACGCTGAGCGCTTTCAGGATGCCGAACGAGTCGGATATCCCTTCCAAGTACGTCGACGTTGAGATGAAGTACAGCACGTAGATCGTGAGCAGCGGCCCCCAGCCCTCGATCGGCGTGATCTGCGTATCGTCGTTCTCGATGTTGGAGTAGGCGACGACATTGAGCAGCGTGCCGTAGCCAATGGTGATGACCGGGGTCGTGTATATCAGCAGTACAAGCGCGTGTTGGTACGGCTCCTCATACAGCGGAGGGGCGTCTCCGTACAGCTTGAGCAGCAGCAGTATGGGCATGACGAAGGGTGATATCAGGATCAGTGTAAACTGCGCGATGAGGCCGACAAGGCTGCTGGACTCTTGGAAGCCATCTCCATCCGGCTCTTGGAGCTCCATCAGCCTTTTACGCAGATCTTCCACGAGTCGCCTGGTTGGCGATGTATAAAAAGTCATCATTGGCAAAGGGATAACAAAGAAGGCTCCATGGCCACCTCGATATATTGTTGTGAGGTCTGTAATATGTCAGCATCACCACTACCACGTACACACACACACACACACACACACACACACATACACACACATACACGCTCACACACTCACATCGAGCCGCCCTTCTCTCCATCAATACCTATCGGATCCGTCTCGCTTCTTGACCCAGCGGAAAAGGTTGTCCTCTTCGTCGTGTTGGATGTGCTGCAGCACCACGTACAGAAGGCCTAGCAGCAGCGGGGCTTGCTTCGGGCTGAAGGGCAGCGTCGCATCCTCCTCGCTCACCATCACGCCCACTGCTCGCTGAATATCATTATCGTGCAGGTACCAATGCACAACCCTCTCGATGAGTTTCTTCAGAGTCTCACTGATCTGCTGCTTCCTGGTGTACGTGGACTTAAAGACGACGCGCCTGACGAACGACGTGTTCACTGCGCGGTCCCCGTCGATGACGATGGGGAGAACGAAGGCGCGAATCAGCAGCACAAGCCCGCCGCAGATCTCGTTATATCCCAGGAAGTTCCTGCGCTCCACGTCCAAGCTCCGAGCCACATTGCTCATGGCGATTATGGCCTCGTTGCTGCGAAGCAGCCTGCGGATGTTGCGGTCGTCTAACTGAGTGGAGCGCCTTCCCCAGACGTCCGCGTAGCAGTAGTTCATGAGCCAGTGGCAGAACCGAAGCCGTGTAATGTCAAACGTGGCCAGCTGCACGAACTCCGCATCGTTTTTTGCGTCTTGAGCATCATCATCATCATCATCATGATGATGATGACGATGCAGGGTTGGAGGGAGATGATGTTTGTTATCGTTACCCTCGCCTTCTCCTTCTCCCCCTCTCCTTCTTCCTACTGCTACTACTGCTGGGCCCATCGATGGCCCGAGGGTTGCTTGCCTAATGTCGTTCTTATCGACGTTGGGTGCATTAGCGACTATCCAGTCAATGATCATCTCCTCCTCAGAAAGGCTGGTCCTCACCCCCCTCCCGTGCACACTGTAGCTCACCGGCTCGTTTCCTAGCGGAAACAGGATCAGGTAGGGGGGGATGCCTAGCAAGAGGTCCATGGCTTTCTCGGGCACATCGTTCAGATCGGCGTCGAGGGTGTAGAAGCCCACCGACGGGACGTCTTTGAACAGCTTCGCCACTCTCAGCAGCATGCTCTTGGTGTAGCGGCTCGCGTCGTTCTTGTTGAAGATGAGCAGCACCTGGTGGAGGTCGATCCTTCCCAGCTTGTTCTCCGCATCCCGGTAGCTGAGGTTGTACGTCCCGTACCGCTGATCGTGTTTTTTCTCCCCTCCGAGCGTGGAGAGGTGCATGAAGTCCCGCACTTTTGCCTCCTCGCACACGTCGCCGTCCATCTGAAAGAGCTGCCCGTTGGAGATGATCTGGAACACCGATTTGTCCCCGTCGACGCCATGGGCAGCGCGGTCCTCCGTAACATCGACGAGGAAGACAGGAGGCAGTTTGGCAGGGGCGTTTGAGAGGTGCTGAAAGACAGCGAGGTCCTCCGCCGCTCGCGACGTCCTGCTGTACTCCCGGCCCATCTTTAGGATGCAAATGCGCGGCGTCGGTCTCTTTTGGAACACGCTGGCGCGGAAGGACTTGGACAGCATGCCGAACATCCTCGGCGCAGCGTCTATTGGGATACTGTCCGTTGCAGCGAGAGCCGCAGCAGCAGCCAACGACACCTTACTACCCGCAGCAGCTGCGGCTGATGACCCCCCTTCCACCTCACGAGGATGGCGCCAGGCTTTGGAGCCCAGAAGGGGGCTATCGACGTACTCGAGTGGGTCTAACGTTCCTAAGTCAACGTCGTGCTGCAGGAGCACATCTTCGTTTTTCCTTCCCAACCGGCCATCAAGGCCAATCACCCGCACGTACCCGTTAGCGCCCGAGGCCTTCCTTCCGAGGCAGAGACTGCTGCTGTAGCAGCCGCCACCGCACATGCTCTGCTGCACGCCCATCCCATCCCTATCGTCGACGTACAGGATCTTGACGAAAACCGATTTCGCAGCCTTGACCCTCGGGTACAGCTCTATCTGCGCCTGCGTGTGGAGGCCGGGTTCCAGCTCGAATTCGACGTAGACCATGTCGCGGTTCTGGAGGACATCTCCAACGAACATGTCCTTGATCCGCGAGCCTTTGCCGCCTTGTGGGGAGCTGAGCATCTGGCTGCTGTCCAGGCGGCCGTACTTGCTGTCGTTCTTTCTCCCGAGGAGGAGCCCCTCCTTCCTCTTCGTTGGGGATACAAACGGGTTGTAGTAAGTCTTTCTCGGGCTCCCCCCCCCCCCTTGAGGACTCCTTCCCCGACTTAGGGGGCTTCGATGACTGCCTCGAAAGACCCGAGGGGGCGAGAGGACAACTCGCCTGGCTGCGTACAACGTTCCTAAAGAACAATAGCCGGCGAGAAGAGAGAGAGAGAGAGAGAGAGAGAGAGAGAGAGAGAGACTTGTGGTTACTTGTTGTCACTGTCTACAATCTACAATACATCGTAGCTATCGTGACCATTTTATATTCCTCCTCCTCCTCCTCCTCATCATCATCATCATCGCCACTATCCTCTCGCACAAAATTGACCTCTGCATACATTCTCCTTCCCCCTATTACACCTCACCAGCTTACAATCCTCTGGGAGACCTACTAGTTTCATAGTACCGTCTTTCGTCTCCTGCTTCATCTCCTCCTCGCCAACTTCCGCGTTCCCCCTCCCCCTCCTCCTCCAGCTGAGCGATTGGTGGAACTCGGATAGGCTCCACTTGCATCGACTCCTGGAGACTCGCCCGTCGCAGAGAATCTCTGTGTCGCTATCAAAACGTGAGAACGACTCCATTCTTCTATTCGCATGTACGACATTCCACACAATTTCACCGCCCTTTTGATCGACGTCTGGGCTTAGCGCTTCAGCCCTGCAATACTAGTAGGCATTGGGGGGGGGGGCAGAGGGGACGCAAAGTAAAGGGACGTAAGATGCGGTTCAA
The DNA here is from genome assembly GCA_000320545.1 of Bigelowiella natans CCMP2755. Taxonomy (NCBI): domain Eukaryota; phylum Cercozoa; class Chlorarachniophyceae; genus Bigelowiella; species Bigelowiella natans. The sequence goes on along the minus strand of ADNK01001339.1, from coordinate 2,638 downwards.
ATTGAGCACAAGTTCCATCGCCGGAAATAGTTTTTTTGTTTGGCTGGACGTGGAAGCTCTCAACCCCATCGTGCCGCTTCATGCTCTCGACTCACAACCACCACCATTTCCGCCACCGCCATTATACTACTCATAATC
>ADNK01001341.1:2500-29428 GCA_000320545.1 Bigelowiella natans CCMP2755 | reverse complement strand
GGTACCATCGTCAGTCTACTACGAAGCGATGAGCAGGATCAAGTGGCTCTTTCTGTGCAATTCAGCGTGAAGAATGTAGGAGCTCGGGCTGGTGCCGAAGTGTCGCAACTGTAATTGCGAGGCTAATGCTAACTAACGCTCTCTGCATTGTCCGTCTGTCTTCCAAAATGCTGCGCCCAAAACAAAGCACTCCACGAATACAGATGCACACACACACACACACACACACACACACACTCACTCACAATCGTACACACAATACGTAAGGTACCTTCGCTTTCCGGAGGAGGTAGGGGAACCTCCTAAGCAGCTCAAGGGCTTCGAGAGGGTATTCCTGCAGCCTGGCAAGGCGGAGGACATTGAGATTCGACTGACGAAACGGGATATCTCCATCTTCTCCGAGACCGCTCATTCGTGGCAAATCGTTCGCGGCAAATTCGAGGTCATGGTGGGAGCTTCATCCAAGGACATCAAGCTGCGCGCCAATATCGTCCTCTAATTCCAATTGAGATAAAATCTCAAAAAGAAACCTCAACATAACTATTCCCTGTAATATATGGCACTGTCTGTCTAACTGTCGCGATCATCATCACACGATACATTTTATCGGTGCGCAGTGTCTCCATGCGTTGGGTAACGCGGCACTCAAAATGTTCTATAGTTCGCCCGCAATATACATAGTATATTACACTTGTACAGCATGCAGCGCTACGAACGAAAGTGTTCATGCAATGCCACCGGCCGTGCGCAGCCACACAAAGCATGATCGTCGTACATGCTACGACGAGCTGGACACGCGTACCGTGCAGCTAGTACTATCGATGCGAGTGATTTTTTCCACCATAGCTATATAGCTCGATGAAAATGAAAGCGGGGTAACTTTGGCATTGTAGAGAAGATTGTGCGTGTGGATGCCTACTACGCATATGCATTGTGATCTACGCAAAAATTCACTTTGTTGTTGTTGTTGTTGCGGTTAATAACAATAATAATGTGGACGTGTATCGTGCATGCTGCGCATCGGTCTTTGTATTCGCACGGACATAGTGCGGACCATTGCAAAATGACTACATTGCGAGAAAGCTAGGCAAGCAACAGTATATTGCTATGATAAAACTCCATGTGACGAACATCGCCATGCACCCCGCGATGATGATAGTACAGCCTTCCAAAAATGTACCATATAGCTTTGTTGGCACCTCGATACTCAGTACGACGCCAGATGTGTATATCTATACGAGCAAATTACAACATCATCTACCTCCTTGAATACTGCTCACCGCAAACTTCTTATCACGATAAAGCTATTGACGGATTATGCCAGCCCCCCTCCTCCATAGGATCCCTCACTATGAACTCCCTGCTGCAATGAAAAGTCCGTTATGATTGCCTCGTCATGTCCTTGTTCTCCTATTATCGTGGGGGAATCTATGCTGTGCGCAGCATCCGCCGCCGCGTCGTTTTCGGAACCGAAAGCGTCGAAGGCCTCTTCAGAATCGATAGCTATGTTCTCCTTATCATCCCACTTGTCCTTTCCCAGCTCCCTTCCTTTCTCCATCACAGTTAGGTACTCTTCTCCCTCTTCGTAGTCTTCGCTATCCGATGTTACGGGTATCTTCAACGCCCCCTGTCAGCAGCACCAGAACGGCAACAATTGAAACTACATCGCTATTGAATGACTTATTTAGCTGTCCTTCATGTTTTATATTACAAATAATCCCAATTCACACATATATTTTTATCATACATTTGAAGAAAAAGGAAAAGGGCATTTATGCTTGTTGAATTTTGATATTGTATGGTTTGTAGCGTGCGTGCGTGCGTGCGTGCGTGCGTGCGTGCGTGTGTGTGCACGCTTGCTTGCTTGCTTGTATTGTGTGTACACGTCAAAACTTACTGTATTTTTCGAGAAGCCGTCGGTTGTGAACGGTTGCGGGATAATGCTACTTTCAGGGATAGATAAAGCATCATCGATATCATCGTCATTCTCTTCCTCCTTCTCCTCCTCCTCATTAATCATCTGTACGTCCAACGCTGCCAGCCGATCCGCCAACGTTGACATCTAAATGCGGAGCCGCAAAAGTACATTTGGTAAAGTGTGGTAGAGCAGACTGAGCCAACCCTCATTGAAGGCCCATCGATTTTGAGGGAACTCGTGGTTGGTTACTTGTACAGCAGCAAGGAGACTGCTGATGATGATTGCACAATACCTGGTGATCCACAAGCACCTGGATGTGCTCCTCCGAGTACGCCAGAGCTGACCTGAAATTCTCCTCGTCTAAGAGGTCCGTTGTCTCCCCAAAATGCTCCTCCTCCTCCTCATCAGCGTCTGAAGTGGGGATGACGGTCGACTGTCCAACCACAGACATAGACAAGATGGTTCGGTGAGTGCGATGCGGAGCATGCTGAGAGGAGGTGTCATTCTCACCTCCATTTGCATGAAGAGGAGTGGATCGGTGAAGCATTTGCAGCAGTGTGGGGCGCAGGAAGCAAGTCGCTGGCCCATATGTGAGCGTCGCGCACAGCAGCCGCCCTCCCCAGATTCTCCCGAGCCGAGCGAGGTTTAAATCGGTGATGAGCCTCCGTAATCCTAATGAGTGTTGTTGCCGATTATTCCCGATTCACTTTTGAGAGATCGAATCAAATTCAGATATTATCTGCATGATATTTTCCCTAAAATCATGGCTCACCGCCGAGGGCAAGCTCCTCAGTCCCAGAAAGTTTTGGGTTATTATTTGATCCGGATTAGACCCATCACGATGTCGGAGGAAGAGCGTCTTCAAGTAATAAATCTGGGATTTGTAAAGCCCGGGTGCTCGAGAGGTAATCCCGGGATTATTTCTCTAGCACCCGAACTTTATAAATCCCAGTTCTTATGTCTTCGGTGGTCCATACGACATGACCTTTTCCAATTCGAGAAGGGAAGAAACACGCTTCACATTAGAATTCTAGAATTTTGGACAAATTATTGAAGTCGCCTGTAATTAATGTAGGTGATAAGGGACGCTTCATTGAGACAAGTCTTATATGTAGATCTTAGAGGATCGTACATTGCCACATTCCGAGCCTCATGAGTACTCCCCCTCTGATGGTTCCGTTGATTATCATCGTAGCGATGATGGCAGAACGTGGGGCAGCTGCGGGCTTAAATATGACCATTTATAACAATACGGCTTTTTATGAGGGGGTCGGGGGAGCCGGTGTTGTCTCGCGACGTGTCGTAAACTCTTCCGCGTTTAACATTCGCACCAAGGTAAACAATTGTATCCGAATAGAGTACTCTTGGAACGATTCTCCCTTACGTCCCATCATATCCGTTTTAAAAAAATGCCAGACACCAATATCCGTAGCATTGACCGGGCAGATCCTTCTCAATGAAACCTTGGTACTCTCCCCGACCCTCCTACAGAAGAGTGGGAAGTGACTGATATGTTTGTGAAATTTGTGTGAAGCAGAGCTACAAATTCGACTGCGCTTTCGCAAACACTTCCCTCAGCTTTCTGTGGATCGATGGTCATCTTGTCTGCCATGATGGAACGGCGTTTACATTGAACGATTCGCCCGGAAACTATGACAACCCCCTTATCATCACATCGCCCGGATGGTATTATAGCAGTGTACACGCATGCCTGCACGCGTGCTCTCTAGAAGCGGAACGATGTAATGTTCATCGAAATAATGCATAATTTTCATTCATATAAATGGTATGTATGAGTGTGCTTGTGGGTTTCATCGGCGCCTGCTTCTGCCTCAACTTTTGCTTTTGATGATGATCAAGCATGCTCTCATTGACTGCTCCAGGTACCCCTTTCGCTTGCGAGTCATGTTTAATGGCAGTATCGGTTCAAGCTGCGACGAAGAAAGCGGGGAGAGAGCCTCAGTAACTGCACCAGCTGTCGCGATTGCTGCTAGCGTTCGTTGGGCCCTTGAAGAAAAGGGGTCGTCGTCATCATCATCATCATCATTATCATCATTACCGCTGTTAACAATACCTCCGGAACATCTCTCTCCGTCGATGACGCCACTGGAGATGAGAAGAGAGGCATTGCAGCACTCTCTAGCTCAAGGGTGGGGTTTCTGGAAGCATCACAACTTATTGTCCATCGTAAAGCTGCCCGAGAGCGCCTCATTCGACCTTGAATTGTGCGAGATAGTAGACCACGACCGCCAGCAGCAGCAGCAGCACGACAGCCATCATAGCCATAAATCGCGGGGAAGAAGATCTTCCTCTTCCTGCCTCAATTTCACTCGTATAACCCACGCTGGTGACGATACTGGATTAGTCCGATTAGGCCTGCACGCGCCCGACCGCTCATACGCGCAATATTTCTTAGTCAACAACATGAGCAGCAGCAGCAGCTCCACCCAGCTGCCCCCAGTTAACATTTCCATCGAGTTTTCCTATGGAACATCAAAAACAGAAAAGGGGGGGGAGGAGGGCGGCGAAAGCGAGGAGTGGCTCGACCTCAAAATCACGCCCATAAACTGCCATCATCATCGTCGTCGTCGTCGTCATCATCATCATGATCATCTCTTCGGAACGGGCAAGACTCGTGATGTTATCTACGAAGATCGTGACGATAATGCTATCAACAACACCGGTTGGGACGAGGAGGAGGGGACTACTGACTGCTCGCGTTTTTACCTAAATATACGCGGTGCATTCCGTTGGTATCGGTCAGGATCCATCGCAGTTATGGGGCAGAACAGCCTGCGACTCAAGCCGTACAATTTTCCTCCTATCACTGGACGAGTGGTGAGCCCATGCATGCAGCAGCAGCAGCAGCAGCAGCAGCAGCAGCAAGAGGAGGAGGAGGAAGAGGAGGGGGGGAGGGGCGGCTACAATTCGCCTTCGACGACAGCATTGAGATTTCGTCTGGATAAAGGTGTTGCTGCATGAGAGTTGGTTGAGCGTAAGAAGTGCTTCTCCACCCTCCATCTTGCGCCCCCTCCCCCCGCCTCCGCCTCCGCCTTCTCATTGAAATATTAAATGCATTGTTCTCTTCTTCACATTCGCACTATTCGTTCCCCACTCTCTGTGCTAATAATAATAACAATAATGCTGATAATGCTGATCATAATAATAATAAGAACGATGATAACTACATGAAGGTCCCGTGGCTCTCACAACCCGCCGTTCCTCCGCCCTGCCAAAGGACAATCGCAAGGAGAGGGTAGCAGTCGCCGAGGAGGGTGATGAGTCAGGCGCTTGCTCTGCTGCGTATTCCTCGCTAAACAATCGCCTCCTCTCTGCACGCGAGCGGGAGATTAACCGCATGAAGCGACGCGCTGCTGCCAGCATTCCAGCGGCTGCTGACGAGTCAAGCCCCTCGAGCGGAGACGGTGAGGGTAGTGGCGCACAGGGTGACGACTTTCTGGACACGTACTTTGGCGTGTCTGCCGCGGTGATGTGGAACTTGGTGTACACCCCGGCGGAAGAGGGGCCCGTCGTGCCGGTGTCCAGGGGGTGGAATAAGGTCTTGGACCCTGTCGTCGACGACTTCCAATACGTCATTTTCGAGTGGTAGTAAGTAGTAGGAAGAACGACCGACCGATAAAAAACTGACTTTTCGCCGTACAGAAAGAAGACATTGTGATCTCATTCTTATACACGCACACACACACACACACACACACACACACACATAATATATATATATATATATATATATATATATTATATTTATGTGTGTGTGTGTGTGTGGAGAGAGAGAGAGAGAGAGAGAGAGAGAGAGAGCTGTAACCCTAATAGCCATATCAGAATCTGTGCGTGATGTACGTTTGGTTTTGCTCTTTTTCGTCATCGTCGTCGTTGTCGTTGTCGTTGTTGTCGTCGTTCCATCTCATGAAACGTAAGGGACAACTTCTTCGCTTCGCTCGTGAGCAGCACTCTGGGATATACGGATATCGCTGTCTCGAACATGTATGTTGTATTCAGAGAAAGCGAATATTATATATATTTATATATATATATATATATATATATATTATATCACTATGAGGAGCTCACAGAAGAAGAAAGCTTTTTGCCAACTGCGCGTCACTCCAAAGCTACATTATTCATATATACGCAAAACAACACACACACACACACACACACATATATATATATATATATATATATATATATATATGTGTGTGTGTGTGTGTGTGTGTGTGCGCGCGCGCGCGTATTTATATTACTATATTTACATAAAATTTATTTACTAAATTCGTATTTCAAATCGGGTGCTCAGCTTACAGTTTTTTGATTGCTATAAAAGTTGAGCGTCAATGCCGTTATGATGATGATGATCATCATCATCATCATCATCCTCATATCATCATCATCAATCAGAATCCAGACAGTCAAGTCTATTACAGCCGCCGGCTTCGTACCCAATTACTCTGCAGCTGGAATCAAGTCGGAGGACAGAACAGAGCCTCCTATCGGTGCAAAGGTAATAGACAAAATGTGGCGGGGGTGGGGGGGGACGGGGGCCGAGATGGTGACAACTACTGCTGCCACTATATCCATTTCTTCTCAGCTCTTGGCTCCTCTGCTTATTTCTCCACCCTATACAATTATCAAGGTCCTTGAGGCACTGATAGAGGGCAATGGAGGATTCTCCTCGTCCCCCCCCCGCTCCTCCTCCTCCTCCGGACTTGAATGGGTGGCTGAGCTGTTAGTGGACGACCTCATTCGGTGGAATGAATGGATGTTTGACAACCGTCAAAAAGAGGTGGGTGGGGTGGGGGGAGGGAGGGGAGCCGGGAGGGGAGCAGATCACAACGCTCTGTGACAATTTGTTCAACAGTAAGAGAAGTATTAGAACCTATTCTACCTATTCTTTCTGTGTGTCAAGATAATCCTTTTGTCTTTCTTGTGAGGGCATTGATCGCCATTATCATCATCTTCTTCTTCATCATCATCATCTTCTTCTTTTTCTTCTTCTTCTTCTTCAGGGCTTGATAGCTCTCGGGTCGTACAGTATCGAAAAAGTGCTCAACAAGGGACAAGGAGCCGACGACAACAACATGCAGGTGTAGCAGTAGCAGCAGCAGCACTAACATAATTTGTAATCGTGGCATTCGCAGGAACATACATATTCTCAACCATTTTTTTTCAAAAAATTTTTTAAGTGTGTGTGTGTGTGTGTGTGTGTGTGTGTGTATGTGTTTGAGGTGATGTTATGTTTGTTTTTGCGTCCTCCCATCCACGCACACGGGGGGCAACTCCTCAAATCCCAAAAGGCTGCGCGCTTCGAAAGCGGGCTGGATAATTCGCCGATGTACGACGGTGAGGACTTCTACAACAGCAGCAAGGAGGCTCACACGATGGAGCTCTGGGACGTAGGCTTTTCCTCCCTGTTCGCCGCCGACTCGCTTGCCTTGGGCAGAATTCTAACGCGTATCAACCGCACAACTGAGGCGAGATTTTTTACGGAACGAGGAGAGGCGATGGCCCGAGAGATCTATGCGCGACTGTGGGATGACCAGTCCGAGGCATTTGTGAACCGGTTTTTTAATGGTAGGCGGGAGGGGAAGGGTGGAGGGGGGGGAGGGGTTACAGCAAGGGAAATTTAATGGAGATTGAGCGAAATGACTAGATGGCAATGCTGTCAAAGTGAGAAGCCGTGGTCCACTTATGAGGCGGCAGCATTTCAGCAGAAGTTATGAATTTTAATTGTTGTAACACTTTTCCGGCTTTAATGCCCCCTTTTTTCGTCCCCCCCCCCCCCCCCCCTCCTCCTCCTCCGCCACTACCACCACTTCGTAGGTTCCTTCAATCGCCGTGTAACTCCGACATCTTTCTACCCGCTTCTCCTCGTTGGGCACGTCCCGACGGAAACGATGGACGGGGGTAGTAGCAGTATAGGGAGGAACATCAACCAACTCCTTCACTCGTGGTTTTTCAATTCCTCTCGCTTCTGTGTGGCTCCGGATGGCGACTTCGTCAAGAATAACGACACGTGTTATTGGGGCCTACCTTCGATATCTGCGGATGATCCAGCGTTTCCTGCCCTCGGTTATTGGCGGGGATTCGTCTGGGGCCCAATGGCACAGATTGTCTTCTGGGCGCTAGAAGCAGCCGCGAAAACAGGGTTTGTGTTGTGTGAACGGGGAAAAAAGGGAAGGGGGATTACGTTAGCTAGGTAGAGAATGAAGGGAGGGCGGGCCGAGGGGCAGGGGTAGAGACAGAACTGAATCTCTTTGTTGCATTTTAATACCTAAAGCCCTGAGTTTGCGTCCGCTCGGAGAGCCAAGATCGCGCTTGCAAAGCAGCACCAGCAGCTAATGCTGAGCCAGTGGAGGAAACATCGGCACATCTGCGAGAATTATAGCCCACACAAAGTCGCTGACGATTGCACTGGAGACCCGTTTTACACATGGGGTGCGCTCACAGGATTACTGAGCTTCCAGTAGTAAAACGTTCATCATTATTTTTTGTTGTACAGCTGCAACATTATTTACTATCTAGCAGCTATGCATGTCGCACGTACATATCTAGATTATATAACTTAAATGAAAAGCAATGTATTGTGCTGACTGCTGCGCGCTGTCTAGCTATGTCTAGAAGTGTGTGCGTGCGGAGTGCCATCAGTTGTGACTGCATGTGAGACGGATGTCTATTCAACAGATATCGCTATCTGTAGGGTGATCTAGAGATCAAGGGGGGCGGAAATGAGGGTTTTGCGGCCAAAGGGGTTGTTTTTTCGCGCTGCGGGTGGTGGTTGCAGTGAAGTTTGCAAGTTTCCATTGCAGATTTCACTGAATTTATTCAGAAAAATGCTCTGTTTTGGCATGGTGAAATGCGGAAATAGCGCAACGCATAACGCGCCAAGAGAAGCCATTTCCGCAAGTCAGCTTCGGCCGGCGGCGCTCGGTAGGGCCGCAGGGCGCCTGCGATTGCTGTGTCCGCAAACCCGCCCCCCTTGAGCTCTAGTTCTAGCTAGCTAGGGCGCCCCATGTGTGCATCTGCTAGCAGTCATCGTATCGTAGCTGTGCGCAAAGGAGCACATTGCATTCTAGCTTGGTACATTCTCATTGCCACATGCACAAAGTACATCGTCGTAGCGGAAACGATTGATCAAGTACAATATAACGATTTGTTAGCGATCTAGCGATGGTCGTAGCTAGGTAGCATCAGCTTTCTAGCTCTAGAGCTTTGCATAGCTAGCTAGCTAGCTAGCTCCACGCATCATGTAGGGTCAAGTGCTAGGAACAACATAAGCATATACATCTAGACATGCTAGCATGTATGAGCAGGATTAGCACAAGCTTTTTGTCACGAACACGTGCGCACCAGAGTATATGATTTTGAGGAATCGAATAATGTCGGCCATCGGTCATCCATCGGTCAGCGACAACGGCGTACGTGCTAAAACTATACATCAATTCTTAACCCTCATTGCTGCTCCCTACTCCTTCTTCTTATCTGGGTTAGCTTCCTTTGCACGATCTTCCTCTTTTCGCTCCTTTAGCCTCTTCTCGCGATCGGCTTTCCTTTTCTCCTCCTCCCTCTTTCGTTCCTCCAGGACAGACTTGCGCATTGGTAACAGTTTCCCATCCGTGATGGCGGGGTCAAGAATACGGTCAAGGTCTTCTGACTTGCACCACTTAAGTAAGCACGCGATCTTGCCAACTCCTAGGCTTTGAAGGCCTTTAATCTGCAGTCTAACCGTAGCAAGTAGGAGATCAGAAAAGTTTTTACGATGTTTCGCCACCTCATCTATAAATTCCGCGAATTTCTCGTTCCCCTCGCCACAAATCTCTTTCATCGTTTTGTATTTGATTGGCCATGTTAGCTCCTTCATGTCTTCGCCTTTTGCGATATTCATGTAATCGATAATCATCTTCATGATGTGGCCTTGAATGTCTTTTTGAGGAATTTCTGTGCACTCCTTATCCAGCATCGCAGCTTTCAGAACTTGCGAGACCGCAGCATATACCGAAGAGATTACAAATTTCTCGCCACCCTTAGCGATGATGGTGATTTCACGGTTTTGTAAACCCTTTGTTTCTCTTTCTAACTCATCGTCGAGACCACTTGCCATACTGGTATCCTTTCTGAAGGTGATATAAGAAGGAATTAGATTTCCATTTCAACACACACCGTCCTCATTTAAACAATTATTCATAATCAACTTACATTAAGCACTTACTATCCCCTCCCAGAAGAGATTATGTCAAAAAATCTAACGTGTCAAACCGCACCAACATGGCTACCTTCAGGGCGAGAGGGCTGCTGGGATTAAGAACAGCCTAAAAAAAGTATTGCTCTGGCTTGAAATGGCACTAATGCGACAAGACAAATATACCTAAATCGTGCAGAATTATCGCCGGAAGCAGCCGGGAAGGAAGGGAAATAAAAAAAATCACGAAAGCGAAAATTTATTTAAGGACCAGCGCTCGTCGGAGATACCTGTACAAGATCAACCACGCTTGTACACCGTTATAACGAGAAAATTTTCCTTGTCGCACACATGAACGGCCCTTTACTTTCTCTTAGGAAAAATGAACAACATTTTGTTATTTGCGACAACGCTATATAGTAGTCGCGGGAATGAAGTTCACAACACTGACGATTGCCAGGCGGAGCCTGGTTTCGGAACAGGAGGCCATGGGGCCTTCGGCGGTATCCCCATGGCCAGGAGCCTCACCATTGGTCTTCTTCCTGGTCTTCGCCAGTACCTTCTTCACATTGGCGCTCATCATGGTACTTATTTTTACGTTGTATTTCGAATAGCGGCTTGTTACGTACGGTGGTACAAATGAACGCCCTCGGAAAACACAAATGCACGGGAGGAGTAGGGTACAGGTTTTGACACTATTGGCGCTCAGGTTTTCCCAGCTATGACGCCTTCAACACCCGCAGTTGCCATGCTGAAAGTCGCCCTATTCCATACCCCCATTCCTCTTCGTGAGGGCGAACGGCAGCCGAAGGGGAGAGGCGGTAAAGTCGACGACGATGACGATGACCGTATTCAGCAACCAGGAAGAGAGTCTGGCTCATCCTTTATCGGCAGCGATAAATCTGTAGCAACGACTTTTGCTAATATTGTTAAAAAGTTCCCGGTCCGAGTGGAGGAAGGTAGAAATAATGGTGATGGCCAATTCGCGCTGTTAGCCAACAGGACTCTACGGCCCGGGACTATTGTCTTCAGGTTTCCCCTCCCATTCTCTTCCCTGCTTAATCGTAGTAAAAAATTCAATCGAAATAGGGTGTAGTACAAGGAAATCCCTGTATATGCGGCAAATGAATATACTTCCTTGCTCAGGGGTCCCGTATTGGTATCACAAATGTCTTTCGCGGCGAACACCCGGGAACGGACCTGCGCACACTGTCTACGGTATGTTTTGTTTCTTTCTCAAATTTCCACCATAAATACGCAAGCGAGTACCAGCGCTCGCAGAATTTCTATGTGCGGTTACTTTACTTATCTTTATCGCACTGCCACATGAAAAACGAAGCACGTCCCCTATTTAGGTACACGCACTCAGCGCAGCTGTCTCTGCAGTGCCGCCTTTGCCTCCAGAGCTTCTGCTCTTCAGAATGCTACGCGGCAGCAAATCGCACAGCCTCACACTTGCCGCAAGTATGTCGTGCCTTACGCCAGCAGCTACAACGACATTGCCACCGCCACTACCAACAAGAAGGTGGTGGGATGGATGATGATGACGATGAGGAGGAGGAGGGGGAGGAGGAGAAGGAGCAGGGGGAGGCGTCAGCGATGGGAATTAAAAGGGGGGTAGAGGAGAGCTACCTGAAGAACGAGGAAATAAATAAAGACCATAGAAAACTTACTTCGTCCGCGCCGCCGTGGCCGTCGACGATGACGACGACAAAAATAACAGCAGAGAGGTTTGGTCGAATTTCTCTACTACCAGCGGCGATCTTGGGTTTGGCGCGGGATTTAGACTCCGATAATGATAAAATGAGAGGAGGGGGAGGAGGAGGAGGAGGAGACATTCGCAGAGGCACCGACAATGTGGATCGCGAACGCCTACGTGCAGAAATCCAAGCACTTTTTGCCTTACCCCCCGCTGTAAAAGAAGAGGAAGCAGGGGAGTTATCACTGGGCTGCAACAACGACAGTGGCGACGATGTGTATAGCGGCGCGGATGATGGAGAGGACGGGAGAGATGCGGAAAGGAAGTACCTGGACAACGATGATAGTGCCGGCTGCGGTAACCAGGAAGAGCGAGGAAGAGAGTGTAGAAGGCAGAGAAGAAGGAGGAGGAGGACGGATGGAAGGGAGGAAATGAGCGGGGAGATACTTGTCCGCTCCTCTGCCGAGCGCCTCCAACGAGTTCTGCGAATTGATGAAGAAGAGGGGGCATATAAAGACAGCGAGAAAAACAGTAATGAATGACAACGATAATGACAATGATGAGGGGGAGGAGGAGGAGGGAGTCAGATGGATGCGAACAACGGCGGTCTCCTTTTCCGTAGCCAGTAACATACATATCCATGATGATGATGATTATTTGCGCTTCTTCTTTTTCAAGGGGGCGCCTCATGCCATTCTCTTTTTGGACGAATGCTTTCTCACACATTGCATCATTTTCCTCCTCAATTTATATTGTTGGCTGGTGATGACGACGATGATTTTTTAAGGATTGCTGTATTTGCTATTTTGTGCGTCGACGTCACACTGAGAGTTTCTTCCATCTGGAATAACTGAGAGTTTCTTCTATCTGGAATAGCAGCATCGTTAGCACTTGGATCATCAACACGTGCGGTGGCTACAGCAAGAGAGAAGATCCTTGCTGGTATAGTTAGACGGCATGCAATTCCTCTGGATCAGCGAAGGTTGCATCTATATCCTTGTTGCGACGTAGCGTTGTAGATGGCAACCCCCCCCCTCTCTCTTGTTTTCTCTTTCTCTCCTTCTCCAACACACGCACATACGCGTATTATATATATATATATATATATATATATATATATATATATGTGTGTGTGTGTGTGTGTGTGTGTGTGTGTTTGTGTGTGCCCTGCACAATCATTGCAAAAGAAGCTCTCATCCTTAGTATGATACTGCAGTATTGGCAAGCGCGTGGTACGCGATGCCGGGCGCTGCGTCGCGGTGGCGGCGGGCCTCTTCGGGCACTCTTGTGCACCGAACTGTGCGTATCGCATCGACTACGCTGGGGCCCCTGACACCGGTATGACGAATGCACGAATGGAGGGAGGAAGATTAGAGGGCGATTTCCATTTGGGGGGAGGAGTACACGCGTTTCTTTATACCGCCATCCGTCCACCCGCTCATGATTGCTTCATTCAGGGACTGCTGCTGCGCCGCCTAACCTGACGATCGAAGCCCTGACTCGCATACCTGCGCACACTCCTCTGTCTCTCTGTTTCCTCCCATCCCTTCACTATTCCGCCACTACGCGGCGAGCGGAGCTCCAGGCGCGCGGCCTCTTCCCGTGCGGTTGCCTCCGTTGTGAGCTGCAAGAGGAGAGGGAGCAGCTAAAGAAGCAAAAGAAGAAGAAGAAAAAGGGAAACATCTGCGGCGGATTCAATGGAGAGTCAAGTGGGCCTCATCAAATTAGTGATCCCTCTCGTTGTTGTCGGACGATGGCTACTGCTCCAACTGGGAGGACAGGCAAAACCGCAGACACCCCCTCTGTGCCTTCCACTCCCAAACCCCCTCCCCTTTCGCGGATGCGGCAGCAGCAGCTGCTGCTGCAGCGTGAGGCAGCCTTGCGGCGATATGACCAAGAATTTCTTTGCAGCTGCGGTACCATCCGGAGGAGGATGCAGCAAGGAGGAGGCGGCGAAGGAAAGGGAGGAGGTGGGGGCGGCGTACAGTCTGTAAATTTGTATGAAGCGCTGGGAATCAACGCAGCTGCGGTGATAGAGGCTTATAATAGGGATCGAAGGCCTCCCCGTCGTCTCGCCAGCAACGACGGCGACGGTGACAACAGCGATTTTGGTTATTCTATTGCTACCGAGAAGGCCGAGACGATCATCAAACGGGTGGGGGATAGGGCAGATGTCATGTTTGCCGCAGCTTCACCTTCTCGAAGCCTGAAACACTTTACATAAATATATACATATGCGCATGTTAACGCAAAGCGTATAACTTGCTCATGCTCTGTTGTTGCAGGGTTATCTCAGGGAAATACGCAAATGGCATCCAGATAAAAATCGCCAGCAAAAGGTGTGAGAGCACGAATTGAAGCATGATCGTGGAAGAGCCTACTCTAACAGTGACTGCTACTGCTTCTCTTACCGTCTGCTATCTCTGATCGAAATCCGTCGGAGATGATGATATATGCGTTTTACTACCAGGCGCTCGCTCACAGGAAGGCGAAGCTAATCGACAAAGCGTATGCTATCCTCAGGTGCCTGACCGGTGGTGTTACTCTGAGAGCAGGGGAAGGAGAAAGAAAACGTTTTAAAATTCGCTACAGCAGTAGAAGTTGTTGTTGTAGTAGTAGCAGTAGTAGTCGTGAAATTTTCTGCATTCGCCCTATTATTTCACAAACCAATAAATCCACTGAATCTCTCGCATCTTTTCTTTTCTCCTTTCTTTAAAATTCCTCAGCGAGGCTGCTTTAACTGGCCAATTTCCTCCAGAGAAAGGAGGGAGGAAGGGGAGGCAGAATCCAGCAGGAATGTATGGGTGGCGAAAGCAAGGCTACTATCCAAAATCAAATGAAAATGATCTTCAGGAAACCAAAGGCGGTGAAGGGGAGACAAAGCGAAGGAATAGGAAAACGAAGAAGGGGAGGGGTGTACAGGACGCCGGCAAAAATGAGCATATCGATGGGAAGGGCAACAAACACCGCGGTACAAATAACGCTGGCACAAAGATTCCGCGACCGGCTACACGTTTTTCGCGGTGCAAATGTCCAAATGGATGGCTCACGCAGGGGACATTGTAGCGGCGATCTACACCCTCAACGCTAGCTAGCTAGAACGCTGTTCGGCCGTGGCAGAGTGTATATAATGTGGCATCATATGGCTAGCTCGAATGTAATGCTGTGCATCATTACGGTCGCATTTTATTAAGCAGATCTAGAGATGCATGCAGTAGGCATGCATATGGCAGCATCATATAGCATTTAATCGCATAGTCGTATACATTTAGCTTGGACTCCAGCAGCAGCTATGCAACATTCTACGCGAGCTTATAGCTTAAAAGAAATAGCACCGCCTTCTTAACATAAAGCGACCAATAACGGTGCAATCGTACATCTAGACGATCGACGATATGATCCAAGTTTCGCGAAGAGTACGTGAACTTTCACGTACTTCCATGCGAATAAGTAAGTTTATGCAAGCCGTTACTAGATCAACGTATCGCATACACAACCGAGACGTGACTAATTAACAATAGCCTAATCAAGGCTGGTAGCTAATGTTATAGCTCCCGGTGTTGGGATCTTTCTGAGCCTTAAAGTTATCCAAACTTATTCCAAAATTGCCCAAAATAGTGTTGCCGAGGTCCTTAAGTTTTCCTATCGAACCATGAAATTATTAGAATTCAAGTTTGTTCTGAATTCTGGCTGCACCATAAAAAAAAAAGAATGCCTAAAAATTTTCAAATACACAAATCTTCTTTCCCAGATGAAGGCATGCTCGTTACTACATTACTACTATTACTACTACTACTACTACTACTACTACTACTACCAAATACGTACACGCGTGTGTTTTGAGAGGGCATGTTATCTTTTTCCAACAACACATGAAATATTCACTACCCAGCATCTCGTTCTTCATCTTCTCTTGCCGCTCCTGAGCAACTACGCTAAGCTTCGCGCACCGTGCTTTTATCCGTGCGGTATTTGGAGCTAATTCATCGGCCTTCTTAATGTCTGAAAGAGCCAACACGTGAGACAATATGATCTATCTCTTCTGTGTGCTGGTGAGGGCAAAATACACACTCCAGCAGCATGGACAGATGCCTTTTTCTGTGGAAAAAAGGTCAGCTGCTGTAAGTACATAACATCTTCCATCTACCTTCATAAGCCTCTACTGGTTTATCTTGTTTCTCGTACGCAACCGACCGACGCATGTAAGCTTTGACATAATCGGGCTTGCTGTTTATGGCCTTCGTACAGCTCTCTACCACCATCTCCCAGTCACTCTTGTATAGATAGTAAGGCGCAGTAAATGATTGAGGGTTTGTCGTCGACCATGAGGGATGATTGCATACATGCTTGGGCGGGAAAAAGTGAAAACGCGAAAGATACCATTTTGCTGTGAACAGCCGCACTATTGCAATGATATGCTGCCAGATTTTCCTTCTCATCGTCCGGGCAGAAGGCGATCGCTTCATCATATTTTCGCAGTGCTTCCTCGTATCTGCCCGTCTTGAACAATGTGTTTCCTTCCACCTTAGCTTCCATAGCCTTTTCTAGATCCTGCGTAACGAATGAATGAATCAATACACCAAAGAGCAAAGACCCCATAACGCCATTTCGAACCTTTTCTGCAGGCGTCACAGCAGGGTTTTCCTTAGCGTTGTTGTTCGGTATTTCTGTCTCCGGGGTTTCGTCAGTCGCGCTCGTTTTGGATTCTACTATATCGTCCTGAAAGTCAATAAAATATGGGATAGAGATAAGGTCAGTTTGCAGTTTGTAGCTTGCTAAATGAAAGAAAGTCAATCGGAAAAGTGAAGGCAATGGCGGAGGAATGGGCCCCTGATCATGAATATCTGCGTTTTTTACTATTCTCGTTAATTCGCCTTTCGTTTATATATGACTATATATCAAGTAAACCTTCTTCTTTTCTTCTTCTCCGTCCAAGGAGGGGGCGCCATCACCTGGCTCTTTGCAGTCCTCCTAGAATGTTGCATGTTAAAGTCATATCCAATGTGCGAAGATGAGGGATCCGTGAATGACGATGCCACCTCCTTTTTCGCTTCCTCCAGGATCTCAAAGCCTGCTAGTTCCTTTTCCAACAAATCGGCACCGGAATCTGCCATGTCGTCTCTGAAAGCAGAAATAGCCCGTGTGGCAAGTGTGATCAGCGAGCTCGAAAGCCTCCTTCTATTGCATCGGACTCAAGAAAACTGAGGGTAGGAGTAAGTTCGAAGAAAGTTCACGCCTCTCCACGTGCTCCTCGAAAGTAAATGGGAAATCTCTTTTCAAGGGCTTACTTGGGTAAGGTCCTACTTTCCGACGAACGTCAGCGCAGCGGTGGAAGGCTTCTGGAAGCGCAGGGTTTGATTGGGAAGAGTATCTTTATACGACAACATCTTTTTCATGTCGCATATCTAAAATAGAACGGAATATAACAGATTATTGTGAGGAGAAGACTACTACTGAAAAAACAGTGCTGTTTTAAGATAGCGATATTAATTATGGAGAGAAAATTGCGAAAAATGGCAGGATAGTTTTGTAAAGTGTGCTGCGTTTTCTCGAGTTTTGTCTTAATCTAGCAAGCGGCCATATCTCTAGCACAATGAGCGCCGATGCAGCCAAGGAAGCGAAGCTGCTGTCGCAGAAGCACCAGAAATGGATTATCGAAACCCTGAAGGAGGAGAAGGGATCCTGCAAGTACGATAAGTTGGTGCAAGTTGGGGAGGAGCATCATTGTGACACGGTTGGTGCAATGCTTAAGATCCTAAAGAAGAAGAAAGTAATCGGGTTCAAACAGATGTTTCTGATGTACCCTATGCACAAAGACGAAGTCGTCACACTGCTCAATGAGAATTTTGATCCAATGGCTGAATAATATAATCCTAGTGATGCTGGCATCCAATTTCCACGAATTCTATGGGATAAAAAATTCTGCACTAACAAGGGTGTGATCTGATGGAAACGTTCACATTCATTAGATTACGCTCACCTATACTACACTTCCGAAATTTTTCATTTCGCCGCCGCGCGCATGAACTTTCGTGTGTTTCGTTGCTAGACCTTTCTTGCCTCCAATACTTGAGCATCTGTGCTAGCTAATGCTGTTAGAAAACATCCTTTCCCCTCCACTATAATTCACAGCAGTGTAGCCACAGTGATCCTGCATATTAGATTGTTGGTCTCGCGTAGCGTGCGCTTCATGAGTAAACACCACTCGACAGATACACATCATGATTATTTATTAGTCACAGTGTCTGAAGTGTATGCAATGACTTATCGATTGGACTAATCTAGTAATGAATGTCGTTAATTATACGCACATGTGTCATCGATCATTACATGTCGAATCCGAGTAATACATGTGTATCGCAGAGCCCATACACGTAGCGCCTACAATTACGTGATTATACATGCATGTATGCAGTGGTATCCTTTGCTAGATCATCTAGTCATGTTCACAAACAATTGCCACAAATGGATTGTATTATGTACGTACTAGTGTATGCAATATAACGTTGTCTGTTATATCTAGTTATGGCTAGCTATAGCGCTGCGCTAGTCACAAAGTAAAGTGTGTATCGCATGTGGTGTCGATCGTTGTAGAAATGTGTAGCATGCTAGCATGATCACATGCTAGCATGTGTCAAACTAATGCCATCAAGGACATGCTGCCGATAAAGGTTTGCATTTTATGCTTCAAAATTTGTCAATAATGTCATCGTTGAGCATACATCTGCATCACAGCAGACTGTGGCATGGTTTCATTAGCTCTATCTTTGATCTTGTTTTTCATTCTTCATCTCGGTATTCTTCGGAGTCAGCACCTGCAGGAAAATATGACATCAAAGTCTCGCGGCTTTTAACAATGCTTCTAAGGCTCTTCATGACTTCATCAGAAAAACAAGGATAGTTCATTTAGTTTGCTCGATTTAGTCCATAGTGCTCCTTGGTTTGATGGTACGCGACATCTAGTCGATGGCGAACACAGGAGTGAAATGAATTTATATCATTGTTTGGTATGACCTGGCAAGGTGGACTCCGTGAGAGTTGTTGCAGGGGCAATTTTACACAGTGGAGCGGGAGGGGGGAGGGAGGTTGGGTTCTGTAGCAATGGCCGCACCTCTGCATTGAGAAATCTGATGGCGGTGAGCGAGAAAGAGGGAGAGAGAGAGAGAGAGAGAGAGAGAGAGAGAGAGAGAGATAGAGAGATAGAGAGGATATTGAGTAGGGTTTTTAGTACACATGTTTGCACGGGTTATGGGGGGGCCTCTTGTGTTTCATAGGATCCAGAAGGAACATTATTCGATATGACCTGTACTGAGAGAATTGTCGTGGATCGACCTGATGGGTGAATGGATGGTGGTGGTAGTAGTGATGAAGATGATGGTGATGGTGATGGTGATGATGATGATGATAGCGCGGAGAAGGCAAACGTACATACACGCTCACTTATTTGCAATAACAGAACAACCGAATAGGAAAAAATCTCCCCCCCCTTCCCCAATCGACCATTGCCACGAAGCACTGCATGATCTGTAGCGTGTCGGCGTGAGATGTCAGCACGATATCGTTGTCGCTGTATCTGGTCAAGCAACAAGAAATCAACCGATAATTTTCTGCACTGCAGTTCTAATGCTGCAGCTCTCAAAGGATGATGCACTCTCCAGAGCAGCAACGTTGCTCTGACATCGCTTATGTCCCCAAGGACTTCTCATTGCAGATCATGTCAGAAAATCATCCGGAAATATAGGCATTGCATATTTAAAAAAATTATATGCATATAAAAATATATATATATATATATATATATATATATATATATATATATATATTTTACCCCAATTCTATGAGGCAATCACTCAAAATTCAAACTCTCTTTAACGGCAACATTGTTGTGCAAACAACCGTGTTTCCAGATCGACTATCAACTCTCGCACCCGTGCCACTACATCGTTCACAGACTGTAAAGAAAACCAATTCAAGGGAAGGGAAGGGAGAGGGGGAGGGAAGGGGGGGGGTTGGGGAGTGAGTGAGAGAGAGAGAGAGAGAGAGAGAGAGAGAGAGAGATAAAGAGAGAAGCATAGGCATGGCTGGGGCAGAGTACAAAAAGTCAAGAGATGTATGGGTAATAATTACAGAATGAAATAATATTTGATAATTTCATACTCTCACACAAACACGCGAGTCCTCCCCCTTCTCCTAGTGAGAGCGTATGCATATGAGTACCTCGACACCAAATGTTGTGTGATGCGCGTCGTATAGATCCAAGGGCCACACGTAGTTGTAATTTGTCACCTAAAATACCAGCAAGAGATAGTAGTTGGGGGAGGGGGGAGGAGCGGGGGGGGGGGGGGTAAGTCTCCGTCATGAATACCATGATTAATGGGGACAGCATCAGGAAAGATGACGATACTCGTGTTTACAGAAGAGGATGCTGGCACAAGAAGACGGATAGTATCAGGGGGAAAACGGATTCCATTTTATTTGAATACAATTGTTACTTTCGTTCCGTCGAGATCCCCGAAACCCCTGCAATTTTTTGTAAAAAATGAATGAGTTCCTCAGAATAAGATACACCGATTATTTGACGTGAAAAGGTAAGGCGGGGCTGCTTCGGTGGCTTTAGTACATTTCTATTCAGACAATGGAAGTGTAAAGCTCTTTCTGTGTTCTTTCACCTTTCAAGCAGTCGATTGTCTATAAGGACATCCAAGCTTATCTGCATGGGTGCGTATGTGTGTGTGTGTGTGTGTGTGTGTGTGTGTATTTGTTGTACAAAGATTGCATTGTTTGTATATTGTTGGCTCTCTCTCTCTCTCTCTCTCTCTCTCTCTCTCTCTGATCCAGGACAAATACGATTTTCTCCTTTAGGCCTTGGATATTCTCAAAGATAATTGTAATTAGCAATATCATTCGCATGATTATCATTATTTTCTTGGGACGAAGGCGCCGCTGATCGCGTAGGAACCTTCTCCTTATCAGGAAGGTGGTCGTTCTCGTAGTTGACGATTCTCTCTTGTATAAGCGTGCATGAGCGGGGGACGGAGAATAGTGGGAGGAAGAAGAACCATAATAAGAAGAGGGGGGGGAGGAAGAGGGAAAATGTTGATGATGATGGCGATAAGACAGATCGATAATTGCACTGTCATTTACGCGAGCATACACGAAAGTATATACACAGAAATATAATATATATATATATATATATATATATATATATATATATATATAGCAGCAACTACCAAGAGCCCTGACGCATTCTTTTGCCGTTTGCCTCGCGCGTGTGAAGTTACTGCTATAGACAACCTGGGGAACAAATGAGCGTGTGTGGACATCTTCGTTGCTGTGTCGGTCATTTCTTGTCGTTTGTGGTGTTTATGGATTTGCATGCGGTTGGAGAGATCTGCCTTCCGCTCCTTCTTCTTCTTCTTCTTCTTTTACTACTCGTTCTTCTTTTTTCAAGGCTTTGAAAAAGTGCTTCTCGCGATCGTCGCCCATATGCATGGTGTACGCTAAGTGCATGATGCGCATGTTTTGGCAGCACCAAGCTCGGTATCGCATCTCTGCTAAGAACTCCCAGCATATCGGTAGCTGCCTGGTATTGAGAGAACGTTATGGAAGAAAGGCAGAGCAATTGGTGTGTGTGTGTGTGTGTGTAGATGGATAGAGAAGCATGAGGGAAAGGTCAAGAGACCAGCAGAGAGCGAGAAGCTTTAGATTGTATACACATGACCTGTCGTGCTTGCGTGATACCCTTGTGTGTGAGTCCGTGTATTGTGCTGCCTACTCGATAGCACAATATTCTCCTCATGCTCCATATCATATACATTCATATCTGTCTATGTGTGTGTGTGTGTGTGTGTGTGTGTGTGTGTGTTTACCCCTGTCGTAATCAGAGCTGATGATACCTTCGAGGTTGGCTTTGGATTCACCTATCAGACACACCGGGGAAGGGGATGATTTCTCATAATTTGCAAGATCAAGGCTTAGAGACTTTCTGCAACAACATGTGGTATTTATTTCCAGCTGTGGACAGCAATCATTTTTTCAATGAGTATCTAAAGAGGCGAACGATTGCGAGAGGGAGATTTCAATAACCAAGACAGCTCCAAAATTCATCCTCGTTCATAGAAAGTTCCAATGAACGAGAGATCCGAATAACTTCGTTCATAGAATACAGTCTTCAAATTTGGACCGGTTGGTAAAAATTACGGCATTTCTTGTTGTTTGTAAACAGACAATTTCCGGTCTCATGATGCGATAATTCTATTGTTTGTTAGCATCACCGTGCCTCAGACCATAATATCGATTTTTCAGCTTAGGAAGAATCTACCCGTCCGATGTCGAGAGCATGCATGTTTAGAGAGGAAAAGTCAGTGACGGGGCAAATTCGAAGGGAAAGGCTTTTTGGATTCTCTGATAAGTACCGGCACGGAAATCGCCCCATTTTCATTGCTCGGAACCAACCCCCAGGCTTCATTATTGACCGCTGCTGTGACGGATGTTGCTCCTCCTACGGGATATGTTACAGCAGTGCGGAAAATTCGCGTACCGCGTCTCTTCGCTCCCCCCGAACAACGGCGGGAGGTCGGGACAGTACGCCGCAGTCTCAGGCGTGTCGCTCCAAGTGCATCCGCGACGGGAAAGATCAACAGGAACAGCGTTACGGCGGTGGTAGTGGTGGTAGTCGTGGGAGAGCGAGGGTTGGGGTAGCGCCCTTCTAGGCAAGCGGCTGCCGCTTGCATCTGGAGGGGCAGGATACGGGCCAACGACACCTTCAGAAGGGAGGGGTAAAGATGATGGCCGCACGCTGCTTGCGACAAGATCAGATGATGCCTTAAAACCTTAAAACCTACGGCGTTTATTCCGTTTTCGCGTGGGGAAAAAGGCTCGTGTTCTTGGGATAGCAAGTGGACGATTGCTGCTTTGAAGGGGTTTTACGTAAAAGCGACACGGAGCCGTCATATTGTTGTCGCAAGGTCAGAATCCCGGCGGATTCCGTGCTAAAGATTTCCAGACGTCGCTCAGATTCCCTACCAGGTTCCGATCCTTTCTCCCTCCCCGTGCCAAGCCAAGATGCTGAATGTTGGTGGAGAGGGCATGGCGGCGGGGGTGAGGGTGCGAGCGTTGTGGGACTACCGTGCGCGAAGGCGCGGAGAGCTTAGCTTCCGGGCCAACGACCAACTCATAATCGTTGCCCGCCCACCTCCGAGGGATGACGCGCACTCTAGCAATGGCCCTTATGTTGCCTATTTTGCAAAGGATGCTTATACCAATAAGCTTTCCAGTCTCTCACAAGAAGAAGAAGATCGTAGGGGTAAGGACAAGAGTATCTTAAGCAAAAACGTACATGGCGCAGTAGGCTATGTACCAGGAAACTATCTCATTCCAGACGCGCTCCCTGCCCTAAACTCCTCTGCCAGTAATGTCGATAGGAAGAGGGGTAAGGGAGAGAGACCGAAGGGAGTGGCGGAAACTGACCCCGTAGAAGTAACAGATTCAACGACCAGAAAGACTGCTGCCGAGCCTTCTGATGACAGCGAGCTCGTTGATGAGCAGGACGAAAGCTACTTCCAAGAGTATGGGGACAGCCTTACTGTCCACTATCTGATGTTGGAAGACAAGGTACGAACTCTGGCATATAAGCGAGCGATTCAACGCTTCAGGGGATTGATCGAAGGGAAAGTGGTTATGGATGTGGGGGCCGGTACGGGGATTCTGTCAATCTTCGCTGCAAGGGAGGGGGGCGCGCGGAAGGTTTACGCCGTCGAGGCCAGCCCTCTGGCACACCACACGCGGCGCGTAGTGCGTGAGAACCGCCTCGAGGATACCATTACCGTGCTGCACTCGAAGGTGGAGGAGATATGGCTGCCAGAGCAAGTTGATGTCATCATTAGCGAATGGATGGGAACGATGCTGCTGTTCGAGTCAATGCTGGACGCGGTGCTCGTGGCGCGCGATCGCTGGCTCAAGCCTGGTGGGCTTATGCTACCCACACGGGCGCAGCTCTTTGTCGCGCCGGTGGAATGCAAGGAGCTGTGGAAGGAGAGGGTGGAGTTTTGGGATAGCAGGCCGTATGGGGTGGGGATGACTTGCCTCCGCGCCTTTGCCAAGAAATCCACATTCTCCTCCCCCGTGATCCCCCACATCCCCGTCGAACCAAGCCATCTACTTTGTAGTAGCGCACAAGCATCGGGAAAGTGTGAGAGGAGGAAGGAGAGGAAGAAGGGTGGTGATGATAATGATAAGGATGATGGGAATACTACTAGCAATCCGGGAACGGGAGCAGAAGCCACGGCAGCAG
This sequence comes from Bigelowiella natans CCMP2755, assembly GCA_000320545.1. Lineage (NCBI taxonomy): Eukaryota > Cercozoa > Chlorarachniophyceae > Bigelowiella > Bigelowiella natans. The sequence goes on along the minus strand of ADNK01001341.1, from coordinate 5,319 downwards.
CAGCTTCCTCATCACATGCATCACATGGCGTTGCCATACTTGAATTTGACTGCCACACTGTGGAAATGCGCGACTACGAAGACTTCACCTCTGCGGCAGCATTCCAAGCGAGGCGGGAGGGAACCTTCCACGGCCTAGTGTCGTGGTTCAGCGTGTCATTCGATCAAGCTAAAAGAGCACGATGGGAAGGGAAACAAGGGATAGCGCGCAAAAGTACGGGTGGAGATGTATTCGAACGGGGGGGAGGAGGGGGAGGAGGAGGAGGAGGAGCACTGGATCATGCAGAAGAGAAAAGAGACGGGCGCGTTGAAGAGCCTACCCCCGCCATTGTACTGAGCACAGGCCCGTGTGACGAGAAGACGCATTGGGGCATGTGCTTGCTCGTTATGGACAAGCCATGGAAATTGAAGAAGGGGGATCCTCTACAGATCAACATCGTCATGAAGAAAAATCGGGAGCTGCCTCGCAACTACCACATCACAGTAAAGGCAGATCGACGGGGCCTTGGATCTGAAGGGAGAGGGTACCTACCGCCGGAGGAAAAGCAGGGTAACGAAGAAGAAGAAGAAGAAGAAGAAGAAGAAGAAGAGGAAGAAGAGGGTAGGGCTACATCTCGTGGGGGCAACAAGAAAGGTAGTGGCGACACAGCTGGGGGCATTAGTCGTCGTCGTCGTCGGCGCAGCTCGGTCGTTTTTGCTGCAATGCGGCAGTTAGAGGAAGCACGAGCTGTGAAAAACGGTAGCAGCGAGGGCGATGTACTCTCAAGCGACGAAAAGCAAGATAATTTAGTGAAATCGTCACTTGTTGGCACTGGTACTCGTAGCATCAGCGGAATCATGCGTCTGGAGCGTAGCAGGGGGGTACAAAAAAAGACCTTCCCCCTCTGGGAATGATCATGGCCGATAAGTGGAGATGCCGATGGGGGTGAATAGAGCCTGCTCCATAGGTTAGGTTTATTCTATTGCGTGTCTATAATAGATGTGGGAAGGAAACTGTAGCACAGAAGTAAAGGTCATACTAGCATAGTAGAAAGGTAGCACGGGATGATGGTCACAAGACATCCTCGATCACGTTCTCGCATCCTTCACAGTTATGAATGATGACCAAAAATCGAACGAAGATGTTGAAAAAGCTTTCTTGACTGTGAGCGGCGCACTATCGTGGCAAATTATTGTTACATTGGACGCCAATGCTACGCTACGCTAGCACATGTAGAAGCAACACAGCTGGTAGCAGGCCGTGGTCGATGCTATATGACTGCGCAACAAGATGGATTCATTATATGCAGGCGCGCACTTGCATTATTGAGTAGATATATGTATGTATACATCTGGCTGGGAGAGTAGCAGCGTGTCAGTGAATCAAGATTTGCTAGATTTGCCCCTGACGTCTGCTGTGCTGTCTAGATGTACGTTGTTTGCAGGTGCATGAATGATGAACATGCGAAAGAGTATACACAATCATGTACATACGAAGCATGAGAAATAAGTCATGCCTCGGGCCGCTCAGCAGCGCTGCAAAGTTCAGAGGTGTCCGCCACAGCTAGACAGCTAGGTGCAATGCCGCCAGTGCTCGAGTGTGACATTGCTACGCACTGAGCTAACGACCATTGGCACATCTAGACATACTGTTAGCATGCATTCATGCTAGCATGCGATGCACATCCGTCGCAGAAGCATGCACACGCACATATTTGCAAAGAAGAGAGGACTGTCAACTCATACTACTTGTGAAAGTCATCTTGGCCGAGGAGACGATACAGATCATACTCACGCGTCTTACTTTCTGTGCTGCTCTGCTGCGACGCTCCGCCATCGTCGACACCATCCTTCGTCGCATTACCTTCATTAGCGCCACTCATACTCGCCGCACGAGTTGCAGCCGTTGCCGCTTCTACCATTGCTGCTGCTGACGGCTTTGCCGCTACACCATATTTCGACCTCGACGGCGACGGCGATGAGGGGCCTTGGTGCAGTTCCCCAGCCCCTTGGTTCTCTATTCTCAATACGTATTCTACCCATCATACAGAAGATAGCAGTTGGAAACGAATGAGATAACAACACGACGAAACGGCAATATTTGTCTTTAGACGGTGGGGGGCGCTGTTTAAGGACATTGGGCATCAATGCATCGCACCACCTGCAAGGAGGCTGGCACAAGGCCTGTCCTTTGGATCAAACCGCAGGCATTTTCGTATCAAATTTTGGAGCAGTATCGTCGATGAGTGAGACAAGTTATTCGGTGTTGTTTCTGACGACGCCCTAGGGATGATCTGATGGGCGCAAATGCAATTTATGTGTGGCGTGTTGTGCATGTGTGTGTGTGGATGTGTGTGTGTGTGTGTGTGTGTGTGTTGTGTGGGCTACGATTCGCGATTGTTGCTGATGTGATGAACATCTTCTATCTCTAAACAGTGTATACCTTTCTTAACAGTTCAGCGGCAACATCATCGTCTTCCTCGCCATCATCCGTGGTGTTCGTCCTGCCGCCCTTCTTTATTGCATTCTTATTTTCCCTTCAAAATGAGTTATTTTACTTAGAGTTGTTGGCGCACACACAGCACGACGCAGAAGTGGTGTACACATCATATGAATTCAAGGCGTTGAGACGTATATCACTGCTACTTCTGCCACTACTACTACTACTACCTTTACTACCACTACTACTACTGCTACCACTACTAACGTGGGAACTGCTGCATCGACGATGATGAAGTGAAAACAGACATGTTTGAGGACAAATCTTCGTGCATTTTGAGCCATCTCAAAGAACAACATTGGCCTCATTTCACACAGCAGCATCACCCAACATTCATAATT
>ADNK01001342.1:0-41068 GCA_000320545.1 Bigelowiella natans CCMP2755 | reverse complement strand
TCTTTCTTGGTTGCATATCCACATTGCTTCTCGGAACATATGCCCATAACCCCTTTGCTAATCTTAATAATAACCATCATCATCCTCATCATCATTTATCATCATGATCGTCATCGTCCTTATCGTCGGCAAGCATGCAGCTGCTTCCATTACTGCGGCAACGACAACAACAACTAACACTACTACTACTACTACCACTACCACTACTACCACCACTACTTCTAATTCCAACGACAACGATTTCGAGATAGATGACTGATTACTCACGGATTACTCACTTATTCTCTATGACATGCCTCCACTGTGAAATGAGGTAGATGGCGAGCTCGTTCTGCCGTTGCGCGAATAGTCTTTCATCACTACTCTGCTGAGGGGGAGGAGAGGAAGCAGACTGCTGCTGCTGCTGCTGCTTTTGATCCTTCCTGCCCCCCCCCCCCCCAACTCCTCGGATAACGCGCTTGGTTTTTCGCTTCCCGTCTGCGATGTTCCCCGACCTTCTCCTTAATGTGCTAGATCTAGCGCCTCTCTCGTCGATTCCCTTGGGCAGAGATGGGGCCCTTTTCTTCTTGTTGCCCTTCTTCTTCTTCTTCCTTCCGGTCTTCAACCTTTGCTGGACCACCAACTCCACGCTGCTAGCAGAGACCCCGCGCTGCTTGGGCAGCGAGGTGCTCCTGCTGCTGCTGGCCGAGCGAGCATGCAACGGCGGCTGCTGCTTCTTCAACGGCGGCGTTTTGTGGAAGGAGGAGGCTCTCTTGGCGGAGTGTGTCGGAGGCAGCCGGTGCGAGCTCCCTAGTCCAGCCTGCGCTGCCCCTCCACCGCCTTCTCCTCCTCCTCCTCCTCCTCCTCCTCGAGTGGTGGTCCTCCTTCGGCTGTTGTTGTTACCTTTACTATTACTACTACTACTACTGTTGCTGCTGCTACTCAGGCCGACTTTTTCACCCATTAAGACAGACGTGGGGGAGGTGCAGGTGGTGGTGGTGGTGGTGGAGGAGGTGGAGGAGTGCCATCTGAATCGCTGGCGATGGTCCACAGGAGGCGAGCTGCTGGTAGCGCATGAGCGGCTGTTGGTACTACTACTGCCGCTGCTCGTTGTGGCTCCGCTCCTTCCCGACGGGGCTGCTGCTGGCGTGACTGTGACTGATACCCGCTTTGCGCTACCAATCTTCTTGTTCCGCTTGCTGGAGGGCTGGCTGGAGGGGGAGGAGGAGGAGGATGGGGTGGAAGCGGAAGAGAACGACGGGCTCGTCTGCTGCTGCTGCTGCTGCTGCTTTAGTTTCTTGGATTTTTTCTTCCTGAGCTTCTTCGCGCTGGAGAACTCCGCCGAGCGGGAGAATTTCAATTGAGATGGCCTATTGCCATATATTCCTCCTCTTCCTCCTCCTCCTCCGCTGGGAGTGCTCGCCGCCGCCATACCGCTGCTACTGCGGGCTGCCTTGGAAAGGGCTACTAGGTTTGTGTGGCTCCCAGAGCTCCTCTCGAGGCTCCCACGCTTGCTACCATTGCTACTACTATTACTTCTGCTATTGGTACTGCCGTCCTTCCTTCTACTGTTTCTGGGGCTAGTGGAAGAGGGTCTGCTTTGCCCCTTCTTGTCTGTCTTTTTCTTCTGCCGCACCGCCGCCGCCATCTTGCTGCTGCTGCTGCTGCTGCTGTTGCCGAGGTCCTCACCATCTAAGTGACTTTCACGACGACGCGGGCTGCTTGCAGACAGTTCTGGTGTATTTCTGCCTCCTCCTGGGGAAGGAGCTAGACTCCCTACCTTTATCTCTTTCCCTTCCCATCCCTTTTCATCATCGTCATTATCATCATCATCATCTTCATCATCATCTTCTTCTTCCTCTTCTGCATCTCCCGATCCCGGTTTTTCTTTCTTCCCGTCGTCTCCATTTTCGCTTCCAGCCCCGCGAGGCCTACCCGCTTCATCATTAACTTTGTTCATTCCCCCCTCCCCCGTTCCCTCCCCGCCTCCAGCTTCCTCTTCCAATCCTCCTCGCGGCGGCTGCTGTTCTTCCCGCTCCTCCTGCGTCAGGACCCTCACGCCGCCCCAATTTGACGACATTGCCCCTTCAGTATCATCAGCCCCGGAGTCATCCCAGGAGAGCGTCCATTGGATGCCACTTCCTTTCCGTTTGGCCTGTGGTTGCGAGGTGGTGCGGCCTTTCGATTCCTCGCTTGCCCCGCTGTGGCCACCGTTCGCTGTCCCTCCGATGCCACTATCAGGCGTGGGTGAGGGGGGGGGCCGGTGCGTGCTGCCAAAAGAGCTCCTGTTCTTCTTCGCCTCGAGCCGGCCGGTGCCTGTCGTCGCGCGGCTGCTGCTGCTGCTGCTGCTCTCCTGGCCGTTGGGATTGGAGCTGCTACCCCCAGCGTGGTTAATGTTGCTGCTGCTGCTGCTGCTGCCGATGCTGCTCCTCTTGACAAGGCCAGCAAGCGACAGCTTCGAGACTCCATTGCTGCTCGTGATCGCTGGATCGCTCTCAGGTGCCGTCGCAGATGAGGGCAACCGATGGCGCTGCTGCTGCTGCTGCTGCTGGGGGTTTGATCTTGAGCCGCCTGATGATGACAGCTCGACTGTGCTGCTGCCGTTCCCCGCCTTTGTGCGAGGAAGATGGGGGCCAGCACCAGCGAGAGACAGCTTGTATCTGGAGGCTGGCAGTTGCTCCAAGCGTGCAGGGGGGGTGGAGCAATGACTACGGTACAGCGGCTGCCTTTGCTTCTGCAGCTGCAGTTTTGAAGGCCTATTGAGAGCCCCGACACTCATGGGGCTTGTCTTGGGGGTGCCGACAGGTGTGCCCAGCGTGTTGGGGGGCAGGACCTGCTTGAGCGTTGAGGAGACGCGAAAGCTCGACTGACGGGAGATGCTCGACTGACGGGAGATAGGAGGGAGGAACGAGAATAAACAAAGGCGATTAGAACGGAGGGAGAGGGGGGAGGAATAGGCGAAGAGGAGCAGGATAATCATCGGAATAGCCATCATATCCACTACTACTGCAAACACATATTGCATTGTAGCTGCTTCCTGGTCGCTGATGAGCGGGTGGGTAGATAGTAGGAAGATATGTATTTAATGTTGGTCATACCCCCCCCCCCCTCCCCCCAAACCCGCCGCACAGAAAGCAATTAGGTTTTACATTATAGAAAGCAGGCGGCCGTTGTGTTTGCTGACATACAGCTATTGCTAAATCCACCCCCCCCCCCCTTCCCCCCTCCCCCCTCCCTCACCAACCTTCGTCCTCCGTTTCACTATAATTCCGGCTGATTTGGAGTGGGCGAGGGTCTTGCTCCTACCAGACGTCGCTCTTGCTGCAGTCGTCGCATTTGATGCCGTTGTGGTCGTTGTCAACCGAGAGGCCTTGGCATCGCTGGTGCCTCTGCTTGATTCAGGAACCGATGGGAACGACACGATACTGCTCCCGCCGCTGCTTCTCCCGCTATCCCCCCCTCCATGTTTCACCGCCCCGCTTCCAGTCCCCTCCGCAGGGCTACTGCTCATACCTGTCCTTCTTGCGGTATTGGAAAGAGCGGGGGGCAAGGTCACTGGACTGCACCTCCCGCCGCCGCTGCCGCTGCCTGTACTAACGGGGGCGCATGCATTTGTGAGAGTTGTGCTGCTGCAACTGCTGCTCCTGCTATAAGTTTTGGCTGCTGATGCCGATGACGCGTTGGCGATGCTGTGCAAGGGGTGGCGCTTCTCGTCACTCTCCTCTTCATTTTCACTATTTTCCTCGTCGCTTCCGTTGCCATTGGCCTCAGCTTCGGCCAACGCGGCGGCTGCAGCAGCATTCTGGTCCTCGTAGAGCTTCATTCTCTCTCTGGGGAGGGTGATTCACGGAGGAATTATGTCGATGAATATGTCGATGAAGGTTGGGAAGTTTGAAATCACAGTAGTAGCTCTTATTTTTCTTTTTTCTTTTTAAATTTAAAATAACACCGAAGCATCTACACGTTTCAGGTTCTGATATTGTCAAATACCCGTGACATGGATGAATACCACGTCATAGGATAGTAGTCTTGTACGTACACGCTTTCGCACTTTATATTAAAAAATCCAATTCTAAAAACTTTCTCGCTATTTGGGACCGTGAACCTGATGCGTTTCCGTCGCCTGGCTATTGCCGCTATTTTGCTTGAAAGCTCTCTGAGTTCAAAGTGAGGATGGTGATATTCTGTGAATGTTGTATGCACATGTATGTGATTCTCGCTGAGCGTACCCGTTTCCCTTTCCGTTTCTGGTCTCATGAACTTGCACGCTCGTTGATGCCACGTACCTGTTGTGAAATATGATGAGGGGCCACAGCGACAATATTGTGGGGATGATAATAAATCGAAGGTGCATCAATACTTCAGGGCCTCCTTCAGGTCGGCTCCCCCTGCTTTCGCACACACTTCCATCCAGCCGGTCTGATGATGTGGGCGTCAAGTATTGAGTGCCATCGCTTGTGTTCACATAGCATATTGTTCGAGCCAATTGATCCGCATGGAGCTGCATTAATTCTAGGGGTGCAAGGTTTAGCAAAATGAGGAAACGTTACCATGCCCTTATCTTTGCACCACTTGTCCAACATACTCGCATCGAGGCTGCTTGTAGTCATCTGTGCCTAAGCAGTTGCGGCAGAAGGAGCAGGTTTTAGGGGAGCCATTTCCTCTGAGAAGCAGTCCCATACCCTCACCGAAGCTCCCCCCTCCCCCGCCCCTCTCTCTTATTTCCAAACAAAATATATTCCTATCGCTGGACCTTGTTCACGAGCAAGACGAAAGCCATGCCATCTGAACCATTATTGCCCGCCGTCCGTGTCCAAATCTCTCGTCGGAGAGCGACAACTTGTCTCAGTCCCGTCCCTTCTTTCGCGCCACGCCCTTCACAGAAAAGTACGACCGCATGTGCCCCTTCTAACGCTGACTGTTTTCTTTTGTCGCTCCGTCTGTGCACACAAATTTATAGCATATCAATCACCACGTGTTCGGTAAAACTGTGTTTCGGAGACGCATGCTTTTGACCTAGAATCTCCGAAAAGCTTTGATTTGGGTGCCACATCCGGAAAATTCCAAACTTCCAACGCCTGAAGACAGTCGAAGAATTCACACGTTATACATTTCACGCCATGATGGGTTCGAAGATGTGTTTGCCTCACCACATGATGGTTGATCAGCGTCCCATCGCATTCTGGCATCCGATTTGAACTCGGCTTCAATGTCGGCGGAACGTCCCCCCCCTTGGCTGAATCGCCGGACGTGCACCAGTTCGAGAATATTTTGCTCTTTCCACACGCCTGGGTGCCGACCAGCACCACCTTGAGCACGACGACCATGGCTCTCTCTTATTGCCCAGGGTTGACCTCCCGGATTAGACCGCCATGGATATGAAAGGCTTTCAGCTCAGAAGGCGCACTTGGCGGAAACGGCATTCCTCACATGGATACAGTCGGATCATGAGGGAGGGGGGTTGGGATACCACCTCCGCAGACTGCTCTTCTTTGAGCGTTACCCTCTCAGCAGCTGCTGTTGAGCAAAGTGGCAGCCTTTTAGGCAATTATACGGCCAGAACTGACCTAACAGCGCTTTCGTGCTTTTAGAAGTGCGAACTGAACCAGCCAGAAAGCTGCTTTTAAAGTTCGCCAAAACAAGCCCGGTGATTCCCGCGCACAGAAGAGTCAGCTCTCGCTGCCTAGATCTGTGCGTGCCCCTCGGGAAGTTTTCCGCCTTGGAATAGTGCTAAAACGCCTCTCTTTTGCGAGAGGCACTGCAAGCTCAGGTGAAGAAAAGCCAGCTGTATTGAAGGGAACGACAACTAAATGTCGCCTGTTAAATTATTGTCGTTATTATTGTTGTTTTTAAGCGAATTTAGGGGAGCGACAACTAAATCTCCCAGGCTTTTGTCTTAACATTTCAGTAGTCTCAGTACAACCCTCTTCGTATCTGACCCTTCCGTCTCTCGAAAGCTTCGTACAACCATGGACGACGACCTCCTTCTCAAGGTTGGATGCATTCCAAAGCAGTGAGAAAATGTGTTAATCTCTTTATTTAAGGGGAAAAAATTCTTAATAAGAAGAGCATAGTGTTAGGTCATCGTCTCAGTCTCAGATTCTAATGCATCTGCCAGGTTTTGGTTGTGGGAGATGTAGCTGTTGGTAAGACCAGCATCATCCAAAGATATACGAACGACAGTTTTCGTAAAGATTACAAGACGACAATTGGAGTGGAGTTTGCCCTGAAGCCTATTGAAGTTGATGACAAATGTGTCAACATACAGCTGGTAACTGCATTGACTTTTCAATGTTAGATCAAAAGAGCTAAGTTGCCATGTTTTTGCTTGAATATTAGTGGGATATCGCTGGCCAGGATCGATTTATCGGGCTTCTTCGCAACTTTTACAGGAATGCGAGCGCTGCTATCGTGGTTTATGATATTACCAGTCCTAAAACATTGCAAAATGCTGTGAAATGGAAAGCAGATATTGATAAGAAGGTTCGTCTTCCTGATGGCGGTATCATTCCATGTATTTTGCTGGGAAATAAATCCGACCTTCGAGAGACTGAAGGGACGACTTTCATTGACCCAGAGTATGCCATGGAATTAGCTAAGAAAAGCGGATTCATAGGGTGTATGGAAACTTCGGCAAAAACAGGGGCGAATGTTGGCCGGGCATGTAAGGGGCTAGTGAAAAAAGTCATCACCAGTATGAAGAACAGTCAACCTGCCCAGACTGTTGTCAAAGATTCTAATATAACATTGAAGGGCAGATCTCAAAAGAAAGCGGATTCATCATGCTGCAATTAGGGAAGCGGCTGAACATAAATTTACCAGGGTGAATATTGCATTTATACTGCGAATTAAAAGATATTTGTAATCATAGACACAGACATATAAGTAGTGTGTGGCCATCTGCCTGCCGTCGTTCAGCTGTCAATACGATGGCGACCTCATCAAAAAAAGGCGACTTCGAAGATCGAGGATCCTTGAATAAATACAAGGCTCATCAATTTGTGCCATGTAATTGCATTTATAAACTAGAGAGAACCTGTACGATATTACAAATGCATGTACAGATTGATGATCCATGGCAAAAACGGTTTATCAAAATGTAAATCGACTGTCTCCTGTGCTACATGCAACATGTTACGCGTGCGTCGTGATAGTCGGTGGTCTACACGCTGCTCCGTAGCGCCGCGAAAGCGCAGTGTCACAAGTTCTGGTTACGATGCCGCTGTAATGGACACAAGGCACTCTCACATTACATCACATGAAGAAGGCCATGTGTCCATGATCAGGATGATGCCGCATGTGTAGCGTGACTGACAACGGCAGGATCGGGTCGAATGAACAAACACATCACACATGATCAACCTTCCACACGCAGCACATGCAGCTACATCAGGATGTCCATTGAAAACACACAATCACTTTGTCATTGCATTTATCTCACAGCTAGCATGCACGTTCTCAAATGACTAGATTGAACAAGCACATGCATGCTGCACGCTCTAGCGCTCCATCGCCGCTTTCGATCATTTCAGAAGCAGGATCATGGTCATGGTTGGCAATGACAGACAGGTGTGCTGACGAACCAACATTGATGGCACAATGAATCGCATCAGCAAATCAAGCGAGCAAATTTAGCATCCTGCGTTCGATCTAGCGTTGTTGATGCAGCACGTGCGATCAACAACGCCCTTCTAGCCTTGCGCTTCCAGGCTTGTGCAGTTCATCGACATCGTTCGCAATCACGATCACGTGACGCTGACATTCGCGTCCACGATCCAGACGATGTCGATCTCGCATGTGCTTGCATGTTTTGTTTGATGCGAGGCAGTGATCGAAAGCTGACTCCGCCACGGCGCTGCGCTGCGTGCATGATGAACACACGTCGACGACAGTGCAACTTGACAGTGCACCGCTGGGACAAAATCGCACTCCTGACATCCGCGCTGAGTTGTTTTGTTCAGGCAAAATCACCTCATTTCATTTCAAAATCAATTTTTCGTTCTTCAATTTGATTCCAGTCATCAAAATCTTGAAAATTGAATTTCTCCAAAACCAAACCATTGCGGCACTCAGGGCCAGTGCAGTCACGTGCATGTACAGCTTCGCATGCTGCTCCCTGTGATGTGTTGCACGAATGCTTGGCGAGCATTTTGACCTCCCGGTGCACCCCTGCGTGGGGGCAAGTTGTTGCCACACGCTCGACGTGTGCAAGTTCACCTTTTCGCTTGATCAAGTTTGACTCACAGGCAGGCCAGCAGGTCCAGAGGTGTGGAGTGCTGGCCAGCCAGAGGTGGAAGAATGAGCTTGTTGCGACGGCAATGGCTGCATAACCCAACAGAGAACTCCATCTGGCCACCTAGCCATGTCGACATGGCGATCCCCAGCTGGAGCCATCCCCACACACAAGCTCGCACGTGCGTGCGCGCGCACAAACACACGTGTGCACACGTGCACGTGCACTGCAAGGAAGAAGAAGAAGGAGGAGGTTGAAGCATTCTGGCAATGGTTGATCGAACAAAGCCTGCACACATCAAGCAATCAAGCATGACTGCCAGACTGAGTGCGCCACCAGTGCCAGAGTGTCAACGCGTGCAAACTGAAAACGAGGACTTTTGCGTCCAAGATTGTGGCCATGAATGAGATGATCCAGCGAATGAACTGACACGCAGAAACAGCGCCTGTTGCACGAGCTGTGCGCACACATGCGAAGGTCGCCTGAGTGAATGAACGAGGCAATGCAACCCGCCAGCGAACGAACTGAAACCCAGGAACAGCCAGCGCCTCCAGGCCTGTCTAGCTGTTGCACGAGCTGTGCGAAGACCACCTAGGTGAATGAACGAGACACCAATTGCTGCACTTTTGACATCATGTTTCACGAATGAGTGAGTGAACAAAGTGGTTCCAATGTTTGAATCTGCAGGATTTGAGCTTGCAGTTGATCAAAACCAAACGCGTTCCAGGTTGAACGTTCGTGTTCATGAGACACGCACCTTTTCAGGTGAATGAATGAATGAACGTAGCGATTCCACAGGTGCGGTCGAAAGGATCGTCAGTCACGCTGACTCATCCGTGACTCCGTTACCTCACCAAAGTCGGTGATGCAACATCGTGTCGAGCGGTGGCGAGGTCGAGACCTTGACAAACAGATTTCATGGAAATGGATGGGGTTTTCATGCTGACTGTGCAGCTGCTGCTTAGAAATCCCCAAGACGTTTTTCTGGTCATTTCACCATATGAATTATCACACATGAATATTCGTTGGTATTACTTGGTCATTTGGCTGTGCTTTCACACTATTTCTGTTGTCGCACTATAAAAATGTCCTCTCACAGTGAAACTTGACCCCAATCTCGACTGATCACCCCCCCACAACCGCACAGATGGCAATTCGGGACATGATGTGGTACTGAGGGGTGCCAAGCCTACATTCGATGGATCGAACACTGATAATAGCACTCGTATGTGCTGCCTGCTCATGGGCTCTTACCGATGTATTACAACATGAGCAAGACTCGCTCGCCGGAAACTACCACCTACCTGCTACTGGAAATGCTAGTGCGAACATCTCTACTACAGCGCCTGAGAGAATGGAGTACCATTCAGGTAACAAATATATGAATTCTATTTAAAATTCTTTTGGTTTATCTTCTTATTGTACATCTACTTGATAAAGGAGGAGGTATTTCCCTGGCAGCGGAGACTGCGCCAATATTTGACGGCAACGTGCACGATGAATTGTTTTTTGAGGTATTAAAAATTAAAAAAATGCAGACGACATGTAAATTAAATCAGTCTCACCGTTCCCATGATCTCTACCAGGATGATTCTGGAATCCAAACGCGGCATGCGATTCTATTATTCGTCAGCCTCTTCATCGTGTGGGTTGTCTGTCTGCTCTTCGCGATTCAGGTATCGTGCGATCCCAACCATTCTCGTTTTATTCTCGCAAAGTTAGACTGGTATATCTCTCTTAGACTACCAGACACATTGGGAGCTGGAAGTTCCCTGCTGTCCAAAAACACTACATCAGGTGGTGACCATCTCTGTTTGGCGTCTTACTGGTTGTGACGTGTTTTCCACGCCTCTAAAAAGGATAATAATGCTCGCACCAATCGAAGCTATTACTGCGTGGTTCACAGTCTTAGATGTGTATGGCCACCCTATCTACGATGCTGTTTCGGGTTTGGAATATAGATTTATTGCTTCTTCGGTCTCGGTTTAAATTAAATTTGCATCTCAATTTAGGTGTCTACGAAGCCTATGTCTTGCTGGCATTTGCTTACCTGATGCTGAATTTTAAAGGAGGTTTTACAAGTTTATGCTGTGATGCTAAGCTAGGAAGTAACCCTGAAGCTGGATTCCATGTCTTTCCTTGCTGTGGTAAGTATAGGCTTAAAGAATAGACTAACTTCATACTAAATATTTGACCATAATCACTTCCAGGCCCGCTATTTCGGTGTTCATTCAGCAGAAGTCTAACGATATCCATCGTTCTAAATATTCAGTTTCTGGTCAATTTTTGATATGCATTTCCCACAAAAAGTCCTCTGTGTGCTGAAGAGATTGTTCTTGCAGATTATCAAGGCGGCGAACCTATTTTTCGTCATCTTCGTATCGAACGAGTATTATCATCACCCAAATATATATGTCCCTGTTAAGGCATTATGTTTCCTCTCGATGATACTATCGGTAAATTATTCTGGCATCTTTCAAAGCGATTCCGCGAATAATTTTCTTATTTCTTTGGTTCCTGCAGTTGATCGGTTTGCTGAACATTTACATATCTGTCCCTGGGTTGGATGGCATCAAAATTGGGGTATCCGCCACTGTTTATGCATCCTGTCGTAAGTACAATTGTTCTTATCGTTCTTGGTTGCTTTCATCGTTGCAATAGACAAAATTATTGATAATGAAGAGCTGGATCGCAATGATCTTGTGGCAAGATTTTGCTTTGTACGTGCTCACAAGGGAGAACATCGTCAGCAGGTTACACATTTCTGAGGCAGTGCTGATTGTCCAACCATCTTATTATTGCAATATGCCTGCAGCCTCTATTGTCACGCTGTCCTAGTATGCAGTCAACCGAACCATCCTTCCTACAAAGAATGCTGTGTCGAGGTATCATCTTAATTTGACATTGCAATCCTATGTTGAGCTTCTCATCAATTTTTAGAGCGAGCACACTTGGGCGAGGACGGTGGCTCTTTTGGAGATCGTTGAGATGTTGATTCTCATCGTGGTTTTTATGGTATGGTTTTCACCATACGAGAAGGGCTTGAACTATAGCGCCAATTCTGAGGAGGTGCACGTCAATGATGAGGACAGGAAAGGGGTCGAGAATGAAATAGATGCGAAAGATATAGGGACCTGGAATACTGCATCCAAAAGAGGCCGTGCAGATCGGACGTGTTGTTCATTATTCATCGAAATCATGAAACTATATGATCTTGGAACATCTGATGATTCACAGTAGTGGCCTTAGCTTGGCCTTAAGTACATGGCATGAGATGTAACTCATACTTTTAACAATGAAATTTATATGCTTACTACATGTAATTGCTTAAGTGTTTCGGCTGTACAGTGCACTTATTACATCACAAGTCTCACCGCGGTCGTACTGTCGTGATCGGCAGCTTCTTGTCTTCTCAGCTAGTCAGCAGAGCCTGCAGCAACTATGCACATCTCCAGTGCATGCGTGGGCTTGATCGTGTTTGTTTGCAGTGTCATGGACAGTCAGTGCATCGTAGTTTGCGCTCGCAAGGAACGTTCGCTATCTCAGTGACAGTCTCAATCAAGCGCATGATTATAGACACGTAATACAATATATATATTATATATATAGTATTACTATGTCTATTATCATGGCCACTTCTAGACTTGCTAGCTCACATTGGTGAACGAAGCAAATTTCACAATGGGGATGGATGGAGACCATGATCACGATCGACCCATCGCCCTGTCCTGCCTGGTGGTATCTCGAAGCGAATCGCACGTAGCGAAACGAGCATCACTTGACTTCTTTCATTCAGTGTGTGCTGAGTGCTGTGCATGCAGGCAGCTTCGGAAGATTTGCTGGTTGCGCACGTTGGCTGGCCTCTGCTGCAGCGATGTGCGAATGAGAATCGAAACGCCTGTGCGGCTGGCTTGCAGGATGCTGCATCACCTGCTGCATCAACTACCACTCCTGCGGCAATGCACCAACATACTACGACACGTTGCGATGGCTCTTCGGCTGACAACGGTTTCGAAGAAGACGCATGGATCATGCTCGCACGAATGACGCTGCAGGAAAACCCTCATCAAAAGGATGCCGATTGCAACAAACTTTTCACATTTTCGAAGTCGCACGATGATGGTTCGAGTTCTGGCAAGGTGTCAGTGTGTCAGTTGGCAACCAAGCGCGAGTGTCGAGAAATGAATAATTTTCACCAAAAACATCTTGGGTTTTACACTTGCGTCATGACCAAAACGTGTCGCTACAAATAAAAAATCACACCCTGGTCGGCCACTCCCATCCACGAGATTTCCAGTGGAGTTCCAGGCCCCGTCGCCGACCCCCGAAAGGTTCGTTCCACTGGGTTGAAGAGGTATGACGCCAATTTCCACCGTGGTTTGCATGTCGATCATATACGGAAGGAGATGGTGTGCGAGGGTGCTGTTTTTCCCTCGACTTAGCCTCCATCAGGAACGAAAAACGTACTTTTCACTAAATAGCAGCCGATGTCCAGCATGTCAATTACCTGTGTCGACCGCATGAGACGGGATCACCGCGCCCCCCTTGATTGTATACACCCCTAAGATGTTTTCTTTCGACAGCTTGTTCCAGGCACATTAGGAGGAAGAATGGCGCGAGCCAGGACCGCTGTCGTCTTCTTCCTCATTACCCTTTGCCCTACGGCCTCAAGCGTAGCCCAGAGTATGCGGTTTCTTACTGGAAGAAGACATCGGCCCGTTGTAGTTCGCAACGAGGAGATTGCGCTCCAGGATATACAACGTCTTCATCGTCTCGGCGATCGCTTTACGGATATCCAACCGTCAAGAGGTGCACAGGCAAGGGCGGCGAAATGCCACCTGCCATGAGCCTCTCTCGGGGAAGGTCATATGATAACCCAAAAACAAATAACTAGCGTTGACAGAGTCCACAGAGTTCATATTTTGAAAACGGTATTTATCGCCTAGCGTGAATTCAGCGTACGTGCTGAAGAAACCTGCCATTTTCGCAATGCTTTGCAGAAACCATCTCTGTGCGATGAGGTACCAGCGAGAGTGGAGTGAAGGAAGTCGAGAAGGCTTGGGTGAGACCCTGCACGACCGTCGAGCACTTCTTCATTCGATCTTATTGTTGTAGACAGAATCTCCATTACATTCCTCATAATTTCCGCTTCTCCACCAGGGAAGCCGAATCATGAGGGGATTTTCGAAATCAAGGCCACTCCAGGAGAGTCGACAGGTATGCCCCCTCCCCCCCCCCATATACGCAACATTTACCGTAGCAACCGTGGCCATCTCAAACAGTAATGACGAGATCATGCCGAGTAATTAAGAATCGGTGTGCCTGAGATCATCTGTGACGATGGGTGGTTGCGGCCGTCTCTGCTCCTTCTCTTCCTCCTCCTCCTGACCTGTCATTGCTTTGCCTCACGGATTCACTTTCCTTTATGGAACCTACCTACCTAGGCCTTACAGATCTGCTTTCCTTGATCGAGCGCACTGATGCTCTGGTGATGGTGCTCTACCACGCACAATGGTGCAGGGCATGCAAGTGAGGATATGTATCATAATATTATATATATATATATATATATATATATATTCTCTATATATTGGTTGAGTAAATATGTTTAGTAATGTTGGGGAAATATAAATATATATATATATATATATATTATATATATATAATCTACTGTGTACTTTAAAAATAGACAGATATAGAGAGGGGGGGGGGGGGGGGGGGGGGGGGGGAGAGAGAAAAAGAAAGGGGAGAAGATATGCAAAGCATACGAGAATTCTTTCTGGTGATGTGTTCCTTCGCGTGGGAGATTAGTGGAACCTTGTGTGTCGACGTAATCGTCATCATACAGAGACACGTGTGCTCTAACGCAATTCACATCGTGCAGATATGTGCGAGCAAAGATGGGGAGCATAGCAAAGCAGGCAGGCTACGAAGGTTCTTCCCCCTCAGACATTCTCGTTTCCACGGCCTATTGTTGTCATGTGGCACGTGGCCGGATGCACGGTGCATGATCGCACGCCTGCTTAGAAAGGCCAGAGTCGTAGTGACCCCACCGGCAAGATCGTCCATTCACATTCTCTCCTTCTCGATGTGTGTGTGTGTGTGTGTGTGTGTGTGTGTGTGCGTATGTGTGTGTGTTGTTTTTCCTTCTTTCGCCTTCCCCAGACGTCATTTTTGTGTCGGTGGACCAGCAAGGGGCGCGCGCAGTCTGTCGCGACATGGAAATCAAGGAGTACCCCACAATCCACATGTTCCGGGACGCCCGGAAGGTGAGGAGGGGAGGGAGGAATACGCACGCCTCGCACAATGCTATGCTATGCATGGAAGTGGGCGCCTAGCTCAGCAGCCGAGCACACATGACGTGCACGACTGTGTTGATGAAGCATGAAAGAACAAGCCAGAAGAAGACCATGACGATGATTGTTCAAACGATGAAGAGTGAACGTGCTGTTGGAAAACGCCGCTATTCATGTCTATGTTTGCGAAAAGTGTTGGTGTTCTTACCGTTAAAACTTCCTTTGAGTCTCACTGGCTTTTGGACGTGTGATTGCAGGTGGAGGAGGTTAAGGGGATTGACCTCAAAAGGTATATTTTCTATCCCAAACAAATTAAATGATATGCAAACTTCCACATCGGCACAATAAGTTGTCGCAGAATCAATTATGGGAATGGTGACGATGATGATGCTGATGACGATGATGATGCTGATGGCATTGCTTGTTTTTGCAGAATCATCAACAGCCTCCACAACCACATGAAGAAGTAATCGCTCATAGAGAACTCACAGTTTTTGTGATATCAAGCTGGTAAAAGCTACCACTGATGTGGGAATTGAGTTAATAATGAATATAACATATATATATATATATATATATATATATTTACATTATACATATGTAAATATACAGTCGTCGATCGTAAGAGCAATGTAACGCGTGTTGTCGTAATCGCGTGGAATCTCTGCTCAATGAAAAATCTGTCACATTTTAATTAGCAATGCATTTAAGCATCACAGCCCATCGTATTGATATTGTTCGCACTACAGGGCACCGTAATTAGCCTATTGCACTTTGTATAAAATTACAGAGGTACCATGTAGCGCATGACTGCTCTTTCATTGTTACACGAAAGCAGCATGCATGTATAGTTTTGCCGCACTCGCGCACTTTCTCTAACCTAGGATATTGCATTAACAGACAGACAACTATGTGCGTGGTAGAGTGCATCCCGTTGGCCGCGAAAACCATGATTTATGTGCATGCTGCGGGTATTATCTAGATTATGTGTAAGCATTTCTAGATTTGGCATGCATGGGCTCAGGCGTATATACAAAATGCTACAAGCTACTGGAGGCACGTGTAGCAAACATATGGAGCATGACGCTATATCCATCATGTACAATCCTGAAATGAGCGTGTATTTTCCTTTGTTTGCTGCTGCCCGTTGCCAAGCTAGCATCGTAGGGTGTGTAACACAACGACGCGAAACTTGCGTGAATGGCAACATGATGATTGACCTACGCTACAACCTGGATATGGCAAAACGAGAATGGAAAGAGCGGGTCTAGCGGTACGCCACTATAGCGCAAAACATGGTATTAATTCAACAACATTCGCGCATGTCAAGCCAAGGCGGCGACGATGTGAACACAAAAGACGTGGTGATTAAAGCCCAAGGCCGGAAGCCGACCAGATGCCAGCTGCGCTCCATGGGGAAAGAGGGTGCATCGTCGAGTTCTTTGGGGACGAAAGGTCTACCACAGCAATCGACCAACGATCCAGCATGGGCTGCATTCCTGTTCATCATCATAGTCATGCGATGAGCAAGGTGCGCACACTAGTTGGTTGCTGTGCAGCAAGCAAAGAAGGAAAGTGACCCTACCATACTCGACGACGAGGGCAGCATAGCTGTTTCCGGAGAGAGTTGTGGCCACGTACCCCAGTGTGCCGAGGCCCGTGGCACGCGGGGGGTGTGCGTTGGGAAACGACGCGATGACTTCGTACGTGTTGGAGTCTGTAGGGGCATGCATGCATCATCTCATGTCAGAAGTTTCCGGTATATAAATATATATATATATATATATATATATATATATATATATTCATATTGGGCGCGAGTGTGGAGGGTGGAGGGCAAAAACTGACAAAAATGAAAAAGAAGAGGAAAAAAGGCGAGGAAAGGCGGTGCGCGATGCATTCGTGTCTCTGTGCCACGATCGAAGACGACCTTCGATCGACCACTGCACGACATCCAGGCTCCTGCTTCTCTTCGAGGTGCTGGGCGCGAGTGAAAGGAACGTCTCACCCCCCCCGCTCAGCGCACTGTCGTTGCCGAGACGGTCAAACGTCAAGAAGAAATCGTGGCCCTGTGCCGGTTCTGGAACCCACTTCGTCGTGGCTTTGGAGCCGGAGGCGACGGTGGTCACACCGAGGCCTTGCGTGGTCATCTGGGTCACTTCCTCGTAGCCGAGGCGATAAACGCTGCTGCCATCCACGGACACGCCTCGGTGGTACCTGCTCGTGTGCCGCAGACGTTCAGAAACATGGGCCGTTCATTCGCGGGGGTGGGAGGGAGACCGCCCCGCCACCGCCACCACCAGCAGACACCCAACAGCAAACAAGAACGAAAGGCAAGAAGGCGTCAATATGATACCCTGCGTAGAACTCCGGGTTGCCGGATTCTCCCGACCCCTTCACATTCGAGGCCAGGAGCGTGGCTTTGGCCTCCTCTGGATCCACCGAGTAGAAATGGTACCCCACAACGCTCTTGCCGGCGTTGTCCCAGGCCTCCGTCGCCATACGAACGTGCCCGTCTTCGTGCAGAGCGTAGCCTGGCATGGATTGTGTGTGTGTGTGTGTGTGTGTGTGTGTGTGTGTGTGTGCGTGTGTGTGTGCGCGCGCGAGAGAGAGAGAGAGAGAGAGAGAGAGAGAGAGACTGTGTGTTTGATCTTCGGACATAGAACCAGGGCGCGCGCAGTCTCAGGATACACAAACATGTGCATATATATATATATATATATAATACATATATGTCATAATATATGCAAAGAAGGAATCGAGGGAGCACGAAGACAGAAACAAAAAACCTGTAGGGTAGTCCTTAGCGCCCTCCACTAGCATCGGCTTCGCCTGGCCCGTGGTTGGATCGACAGACACCAAATAGGTATCTCTTCCTGGGAATCCGTGAACATGTGAATGTAGGGAACAAATAACATAGACAACATAATGTGTATGTGTGTGCGTGCGTGTGTGTGTGCGCGTGTGTGTGTGTGTGTGTGTGTGCGTGTGTGTGTGCGCGTGTGCGTGTGCGTGGGTGGGTACATTCCATTATGCATGCTTAAGGCGGACCTCCTGCAGGTCTGGCGCCCCCGTTCGCCGTGAAATTGGCATCGAAGTAATAAAAGAGCTTGCGTTTCGTGTCCCATAGAAACTCGCGCGTGGACTCGCCGGCGGGGTCGTGCGCCGCAAATCCGGTCACGGGGAGCTTGCGTGCTATCTTGCCGGTGGAGGTGTCGATGGTCAGAGCCTAGGGGATCAGCCAGGGTTAGATTTCAAGAACCTCGTGTATGGATGCATGATTAGCCCCCCCCCCCCCACCCCCCTCTCCACCGCCCAAAGCCCCACCAGAAGTGCGGCCGTCTGTTTGGCGGCGCCCGAAACCACTAGCGCATATGCCGGGGTCCCTTGAATCGCATCCTCGCCTTCATCGAAGAACCGGTCATCTTTCGACACAAGCGTGGACCGTGGCAAGGAGTCTTCGTCTTTCTCAATGCTGAGCCTCTGCCATGCCTGTGCAGGATCGCAACACCCGACGCTGCCCACCGCGCACCCCACCGTCCAGCGGGGGCAGCAGCGGGCCGGGTAAGTGCCGGTGGAGGAGTCTTTCGGCACGCAGAATGAGTTTTGAACAAGGCAGCAGGTGGAACCCTGGAAACAAAGTTCACTTAGACAACTCAGAGGGGGGAAGCGAGCGAGACAAAGAAAGGGAGGGGGAGAGAGAGAGAGAGAGAGAGAGGGAGAGAGAGAGAGAGAGAGAGAGAGAGAGAGAGGAGGGGAGCGAGAAAGATAAGGTGGAGGTTTGCGAGAATACGAGGGGTTCTATAGATTTACACCGTAGCGTTCACCAAGGAAAAGACAAAAGCCAACAAAAGTCAACGAAAGATAAATGAGGCAAACCTGGTCATCAGCACAACAAGACTCGCCGTGGCTGCAGCACCCACCTCCGCAGCAAGAGCCACCTTGCGATGGCAATATGTCCGTGGTCATGCAGCACAGGTACCTAGAGCAAATCAATGATGAGAATGGCCTTGGTGTACGAAACCGAATCTGTTCTCACCCTCCAGCCTCGTCACTGCAGCATGTCTCTGAGTCCGAGCACGTTTGAGTACTTCCCTGACATTGATGGTTTGCACGGGCTCTTCCAAAGGGGAAACCCCGCGCCTGGGCGCTTGCCACAGAGAGAAGAAGAATGAACAGCAATGGATTCATCTAGCAGCGCTCGGTCCTACCCCACAAGATGGCACGATGGACGAGAATGAATTGCGAAAGATGTCACTGCTAAAACCAAGCGCGACAACACTTTTGTAGCGGAAAGCACAAGTGCCAAAAAATCAGCACACTTTGACGGTGCGACTGAATGTCAAATGCAAACATGCTAGCTGGAGTCAGAAACCAGTCACCTGCCGGTGTCAAGCAGAATGGTGGCAAATTGGGGCACCCAGGACGTGAAAAATCAAGCATTGCCGGTCCAACTCCGGGATTTCACTTCAAACAATTTTGAAATTTCATGCACGCTCCCTTCCAACAGCTCTGCTGACCGCACCTGCAATTGCAGCCTGCTGCACTATTGCTGTGTCTATCATCACTCATCTGCCATTCACTTTGGCCTCCGGTGGTCGTCGCAGGCGGTCGCACACGATTCATCACGAACACACGGTCGTTGGCTGTTTTTGTGGCCGCGTGGGCGTGTGTGAACTTGTTGGCTCTCCCAGCTGCAGCAACAAAGCGTGAGCACCCACTGCAGGGAGAGACAGACAATGGTCGCCAAGGATGATTCGTCCTCGCCGCAAAGAAGGAGCCAGGTTTCACTTGCCTGCGAACGAAAACGTCGCGTGATTGGTGACTCGTTTTGGAGCTTTCCCCAACACCACCTTCGCGCACTCTACTTCACCGTGTGAAAAGTGAAGGCACACGTGCAAACACACACACGCACGCGCGCGCGCGCACACACAAGCACACGCACAACTCTCCACACGTGCGCCTGCTGTGAATCACTGAATCGGCGCAGTGTGGCAAAGACATGTGATGTTGGAAAGTCCATTGGGAGCTAGAGAGTCTCCTTTGGCAAGCCCCGTGCGCCACCATCACCTGCTAGCCTACCCCAGTTCATTTCACAACATGGCAACAGGAGATACGAGTTCCAGCATGGCGGTTTCATTTGGCGCAGTGCCCGAACATTTTGGACGAGGAATCTCAGATTTCGAAAAAAAAGAAGATTAATCGTTTCGCCATACGAGTTCGTTCTCTGTAAGCATGCGCATGGATTGGAGAGCAGTTGCTGCATGACAATGGACAACAGTGCACATGCATCGCCCACACACTGTCTGGTCCATCATGCATGACAATGGTGTCCACTGTGTCCAAAGCCAATCATGGGCACAGTGCAACACAACAAGGCAATATATTTTACGTGTGGTATGTGTGTGCCACAAATTATGTACGTCATCGCAATGCAGCGCACGCAGCACACGTAGCTGTGCCTACTGCTAGAGCATTGAGCAACAGCCAAAAATGAAGCATGATCGAACAATGACTGCTGCGCGCACTGCGTGACATCGAGGACGTACGTCACGGCATAGATGCATTTGTAATTATAACAACTACACGATGCGCACAATGTACTGCACAAGCCGCAATTTTCAACGTGTGCGTAGTTCGAGCACATGCCAGCATGCACCACGATGCTGTTCAACTTCCGCCTGACTGGCTGCATCGTTCTTTTGTCGTGTTGCTCTGGTGCTGATTCTCACTTGTTTCACTTCTGAAAATGCCAGTGTTGCCAGAAGCCAGTTTTGACCAGGTTTGTCGCTGTGGCTGGCGCAAAGCAAATGAAGTTTGCGTGTTGTTTGCTCCAGCTCTATTTTTTACGGCAGTGAGTATGTTTGCTCGAAAATATATACATTTAGCAGACATCATGCATCAGTGCCTGTGTGTTGCTGTGCTCGCATGCTTGTTCAGTGCTGGCGATTTGCATTGGGCTTGCTGTGACTCAATAACAAAGCCTCAGGGACCAATTCGAGCTTCTTGATGCAATGATTCCCGCTATCCGATATATAGACCGTTCCGCTCCTAGCATTACACGGGGAAATGAGGTCAACAGAGTGGGGAAATTATCAGTTGGTGCTGGCCACATTTCATCATGCGTCGTCTGCACGTTGATGTCACAATGTCCCATCCTATTGCAATCATAAGCATGCTGTAGTAGTGGTGATTACCTGTCCACGGCAATGCCATTTGGACTCCGAAATCTGAACGAGGAGGTCGTTAACATCAACGAACAAACCATTCAAAAAAAGAAGCGCCCCCTTCCTTGCTTCATCATATTGGAGACAAATAATGGTGAGAACGCCAAGATTATCCTCTGGCCGTGCGTGCAAGAGAACGTCACCGTTTATTCTCAAGATCCACGTTATATAGATGCATGCCACACACTAAGCCACAAACACACACGTGCACATACGCACATACGCACACACGCACACATTCTCTCTCTCTCTCTCTCTCTCTCTCTCTCTCTCTCTCGCTCTCTATCTATCTGTCTCTCTCTATCTCCTACACGTACTACCGAGCAACCAGAGACGGGCCGTCTTGATCTCCTTTGAGGGAGGTTCGGCCAGCAATTGTGGTGACTTCTCTTGCTGGCGTGATCTTACGTATCACATGATTACCTATTACGCAGGTCAACAAGGCACGCACGCAGCAGCCCAGGAAGATGTTGTGAGCAACTCCACCGTTAGTAAGGAGGGTAACAAGGCTATAACTACGCATTTCACGCCGACGTGACGACAACGATAACGAAAGCAACAGCAGCAGCAGCAACAACAACAACCAGTATCCGCGACGTATATATTTCCGGTTCTGTCCAGCGCAAGTGCCTGATGATGCACGATACATCAAAAATACGTTGCAAAAGAGGTTAGAGCTCAAGGGTCAGCATAAGTTGATTCAGCTTGGACGCGAGGGAGTCATAGTAATACGGATCCTGCAAGCCCTCGTTTGCCATGGCTGCTACCACCACAAGAAGCATCGTAGTACCCTTGGGTCTTTAAAACGAGCCCTCAGCGCATTACCATCCACATGCCTATTGAAAACAAACAGTGTAAAAAGAACGTTACTAATGACCCCTTCTTCTTCTTCTTCATCGTCATCTTAGTCTTTCCTCCTCCTCCTCTTCCTCCTCCCTCGGGCACCACAGTTGCCCATCATCTTCTTTGTCTTCTTCGTCTTCTTCTCCATCATCACCACCACAATCTTCTCCTCCTCCCTTCTCCACCCCACGGCATCTCCGTATCGCATTATTATTACCCGCCAAAGTTCCCCAACGTCTGGGGGCCAAGATGGAAGCCAGCGAATGTCTTCGAGTTGCCAAACCGATCGATCTGATAGTACCAACAGACGATGGGTGCAACAGCAAAACGCGAGAAGCGAAATCACCATTGCCCATCTGCCACTTTTTGCCTATTTGCAATGCATCAGCGCTCAGAGTATCACCTTTCTAATGACGTGGTTGGAGGAGTCAGCGACAAACAGATTCCCCCTTCGGTCGTACCTATGTGTGTGTGATTGTGTATGTGTATGTGTGTGTGTGTGTGTGTGTGTGTGTGTGTGTGATGTCACCACGCTGATGCGATATAATGGTACAGGCATATTATCATCATTTGCTTGTTGGGAAAACGGATAAATACTTCTTCTTCTTGTCGTGCCATTTGTTCGAGAATTATCTTCTACAGAGGTGTTTTCGGTCATAGCATTGCCACATCGTCCTCATCATCGTAATCCCCATCTCCTCCTCCTCCTCCTCCTCACCTCCATCATCATAAAAATCATCATCAACATCATCATCATTATCATCACTTACGCGGTTCCGATTGGATGTGCAAATTGAGTCTCATGCGGCTCTCCGTCCTTATACCTTTTTTAAAAACAAAACAAAGCAAGCGATTGGTCATTCCATTGTCGTTCTGGCATGCATATCCGCGCTATAACGACAACGAAGAAGACATGTAATGCCTATTAACCTGTAGCACCACCCGGTATTTCTGGCTGCTGCTGCTGCTGCTACTACTACTACTACTACTACCACTATGGCTGCTGCTACAACAATGGCGACGACGACAACGAGGAGAAGGAGGAGGAGAAGGAGAGAGCAGCAGACCCATGATAGTCCTTGGGACAAAGACCAGTGAAGGGCACAGCAGTGGGATGAAGCTGATTGGGTTCTAGAGAACGCTGCTCCTGGCGCAGACGTTGCTGCTGCTGCGTGAGTAGAGGGAACCGCCGTATCACATGCTCCACACTATCGCTGATGGCGAGATCGGACCCGTTCACTGCCAGGCCATATGGCTGCCCTGAGGGTGCGACGACAACGAAAACGACAATAATGAGAACCAGCAAAGAGAAACAGAAGAAGTAGCAGAAGAAGAAGAAGAAGAAGAAGAAGAAGAAGAAGAAGAGGAAGCGCCGAGGCTGAGAGCCTTGTAGTATCAGGCTAGGCTTCTTCCTCTTCCTCTTCTTCTTCTTCTTCTTGCTGCTACCTTGAATGTAATTACAACTACAAGTACACCTACTATTACTATCACTGCTACTAGCCACACTCACCTTGAACCCGTTCGTCAAACCCAAATATCCCCTGATCTCTTCCAGTCTCGCAGAGTGTCGTGCTGGAGAAGAGAACAACGACAACAATCACAATGACGACGGCAACACAGACGGTGAAGGAGAAAGCGGCAGCGCGCTACGACAATGATTTTCCTCATCACTATCACCACCATCATCCTCGTTGCTTTCACATACCCTTTGCTGTGTATCATCGATCTGCGATCTGGTTCTCCTTCCTCCTCATCCCCCTCATTCTCCTTCTCCGTCCCTCCCAACGCCTTCCCCCTCCCCGCTTCTCCCTGGCTATTCTCTCCACCCGCCTTGCTGCTCGCAGATCCACCCGTTAGGTCAACGCGACGGACCCGACCGAACCATGTGTCGGCAATATATAGGAACGACGAGCTCCTGTCTATAGCCAATCCTGGAGAGAAAGAGCAATGGAAGAGAGATGCACAGACAGGTCGGTCGGAGCAGATAATCATATGTCCATTTCCCGCATTTGCGATTTGCTTAGCCACCACCACTGTGTTTGCTTGTCCCGCCGCGCATGGCTCTTTATCCTCAGCACCCATTCTTCTCATCATCGTCATCGTCATCATCATCATCATCATCATCATCAAGAAGAACAACATCATCATTGCCATCCTCCCGCCCCTCTTTACCCCCAACCTCCCGATTTATTATATTTACTACCCGAGGGTGACGAGAGGTAGAAGGGGCTCTCTGGGGCGACCTCAGGATAGGGCACTTCAACGTCTGCACACATACAACAAAGCCACAGAGGTTTGCTCAGGGGAGGAGAAGACTGTGGAAGGCCAGGTCAAGTCCTTGCCAGAGCTTACTACCGTTACTTCCCCAGAACGTCGTCACAGCAGCTGTTTCGTCACCGCCACGGTGGACTCTATCGTGGAACCCCCCGCCATTTTCGATGTCTCCACAATTATTTGCATGGTCGACGCCTTGTTGTTGCTGTTGTCCCTCGCCGCTCTGCGTGCCGTTTGCCTCTTCAGAATCGTGAGGGAGGGGAGGGGCGCGACGAAATCCTCGGTTGCTTGTCGCCCGAAGGTCTATCCTTCTAACGACGTTGTTTCCCGTATCCGCCAGATAGATGCAACGACAGTCACGATCAACCTAACAATATAGGTTATCATCATCATCATCATCACCGCCATCACCATTACCATTAATTTTCCAAACATCAATCACGCGGGATGGGGATAATATAACTAGGAGGGTTTTCGTGCATTTTCGCGACAAAAACCGACCGCACGAAATACCGCGATGAAGGTCGGGTTGTTGAAGCGAGAATGTCTGGCACTCCCATCTCGATACCTGCGAGAGTAACGGCACAGGAAAGTCGACCGCATCAAAGAATGGCATTTTTCATTGCAACTAGGGAATATACCCTCAAACGTTGTCGCTTACGGGTGAATCTCTCGCCTCCATGACCCTCACCTCCCCTCCAACCCCCCCCACTCACTCCCTGCTGTGCCCTTTAATTCTCTCTCTCCCTCCCTCTCTCTCTCTGTCTTATATCTCTTATTTCTCTCTGATGCTTCACCCTCGCACTCTCGGATATCCGGCCACATGTGACACCAACCCAGGCGAAGTCCTTCCCAATTGCATCAGCTGCATATTCATTCAAACAGACACACATGTTGTCGAAACGCATGCACATGTGTGTGTGTGTGTGTGTGTGTAAGTGTGTGCGGCATTTAGTTTAAAGTGAGAAGCAGGGCTGATGATCGTAGCAAAATAGACCGACCTCTTTGTAGACGCTACCCTGAGCGAACTGGGTCATATAGTCGGGATCAAAATTAGCAGCAGCAGCTGCAGCACGAGCAGACCTCCTTCCCATTCGCTGCTGTGACCACGATGCATGGCTATCTGTGGGGTGCCCCCCCCCCCCCTCCTCCTTGTCCTCCTCGCTTGAAATTAACATCTTCATATTAAAAAGCAAGGAAATCAGTAGATACAGGGTGGCTTGCTAACCCGAGTCCGACCGAAAATGCAATTACACGTTATGTACACGTGATGGATAACTACAACTAAAATGCAACTACAGGTTTACACATATTTATATATGTACGCGAAGATAAGATCTAGGGTGTGTGTGTGTGTGTGTGTGTGTGTGCGTGCGTGTGTGTGTGTGTGTGTGTGTGTGTGTGTTGTGGAATGCGGTTGTAAAGATATCTCATATCTTGTACTACCGAAAAGGGTCGACTCGGTGGTATTTGTACTCCTCCACTACGAGAGGCGATTTGGGAGTTGTCGTTCGAGTTACAAGTGCTACCCTCCCCCTCCTCCTCCTCCCCCTCCCCCTCCTCCTGCTCCTCCTCCTCACTTGTGTCAGGAACAATGTTATTTGCGAAGAAACGTTTTCTCCGTTGTGGATAACCACCGATGCTACCCTCGGTAACATCGTCGTCTTGGCGTTGTTGACTGCCGCCCCCCCGGAGCGCTGCCGCTGGGAAATAATATATAGAGAGAAAGTTTACTCATGTATGCATTGCGTCAAATTAATGATTAAGGGGACAAACGTATCGCAATTATAGTGCAATTTAAGTAGAGTTTTATGCCATAAGCACCCTTGGCCCTTAAGCGACTCCGTATTTTCGTTCGCTCTTGATGCCGGCGTCGTTGCTGTTCTTGAGTACAGGACAACGCGCGGGGGAGTGGGGGACAGCGGGATGAAGGAGAATGTCCATCCGAAGCAATCGGAGTATGTTGAGAGGGTGGAGATAGCATGATGATAGCAAGTGCACTGCAGAAGCATGCAATCGATAGCCATGATCTGTTATTCGTAGCCATTCTCTAGCGACGGATATAGCCAACGACGCTAGTTGACGGCGGTAACACCTGCGCCAGGCTGCCCTATTGAGAGGCACGAACCCTATCAAATCCGAGACGGAACCCAAAGAGGTGCGATTGGCCTCACCATGCTATAGACGCCCTCTGCCAGACCCAGGCTACAACGAGCACCGGCAGCGTCGAGGGTTCGGGCCATTGGGGACTAAAATACTAAAACTCTGCGAGACTGTGTCGCGGTAAAAAAACACAGTGAATCTCCAAAGCGATGTTTGTCGCAGTCGTGAAACGCCAATATCCGTCCTCTCGAGATCAGTTTCGGCTCGATTTTGATCGAAAGTGTTCCAAAGACATTTGCTGGTTGTTTTCTCGTAAGATAAAAGCGTAAAAAGTGCCCTAAGATTGCTGCTGCAGCATGTCTTCGCAATAAAACATCTTCCGATTTCAGGAGAATCGAAGCTTCTTTCAAACGGAAATTACACTTACTGCAGCTCACAACTACTTGCTTAGAACCTAACAGTTACCCGCGAGAGTGGTGGCTACATGTGGAAGCGACAGAAGAATTCGCTTGGCTGAAGTTGTTTTTCCAGGCCGTTTTGACGGTTTTTGCCGGGCTGAAAACAAGCCAACTGCACCATCAGAAACTAAAAGTGAACTCCTTCCCGTAAGGGCTCCTCTCGTGCAAGCACCAGCCAAGGAGGAGGAGGAGGAGGAGAGCTTACAGACAGGGATCAATCGAAACTGTCTACTCCATCTTCCCTCCCCTATACGCCCCCCTTCTATAAAGCCTTCAGCATCGCAATAGAGCAATGGCTTCCACCATTCTCAAACTCAACCGAAAAGCGGCTAGGGTACTCCACAGCGTGATTTCCGTTTTAAATTAGAATGAAAAACCACCCCACTCGCTATTATCGGTCAGGCAAGAAACGAAGATATCCCCATCATCACTTCCGGGGAGTCTTCTGGGAACGCATCTCTGTTCGGGAACAGTGGCGGAATTGACTATGAGGCCCGCATTAAAAAGTTGAACCGAGAGTTTGAGGTCATTCAATTCCGATTTTCTGTAGGTTGCACTGCTAAGAATGGGTGTATGACGGTGGGAATCTGAATATTAGGCACTGCAAGAACGACATCGCAAGCTTTCAAAAAAATACAAATCAAATTTCGCCCAGGTTAGATGGATAACTGAACTATTATATGTATATATATATATATATATATATATATATATATATGTGAATATACATTGTCTTCCTGCCTGCATGTAATCTGAAATATTTGCAGCGAAATCCGGAGCCAACGAACGTGGCGTACGGTCTATTTCCTCCAGAACAAAGTAATAATGAGGGCAGTGGCCAGATAGGAGGTGTAGGTAGGAATTTAGATCAACAGGAACCCACATCTTGTGATAAAGCGGATGCTAAAGCGGTTATTGAAGCTCTCCCTGAGATCAAAACGGAAGAAAAACACCCGGCGATAAATCCATCGGATGATTCTTATTCACAGCCAAACTTACCCATAATGCACCCACATAAAGATAGCGGTGCAGCGGTTGTTCCCATGGACGAAGGAAATCAGAATAAGAAGGTTTCTAAGAAGGCTGTTGCGAAATATGAGACAGGCTCACGAAAAGCCCCCAAGGAAACACGGAACAAAGAACATCCGAAGGAAAAAACATCCAACATCGGAGTGGCAGCAAATGGAGACAGCGACGAGGAGAAAAAGGCAGAGGATTTGATGCAGAGAGTACGACACCTCATACAGAAATCTCGTGCAAACGAAATGGGGGAGACATCCGGTATCAAAGCAAAGAAATCGAGGAAAAAGAAAAAGAGCGCGCGCAAGGGCAGTAGCAGGCACAAAGGTGCACGTCGCCCAAAGCAGTATGGAGGAAGCCTCTCCGACATTTTCACTGAGCTGAAACGGATAAAGAATGCGTATCCTATTGAGAGCTTGCCTGAGGTAGTTGTAGTAGTAGTAGTAGTAGTAGTAGTAGTAGTATGGGTGGTTATAGTAGCAGTAGTAGTTAATCGTTGGTCGAGCATCATTTTAAGACGCGACGGAAATGCGATGAAAGAATCCATGGTGTTGACTTATTAACTCATTTTTCCATTTAAGGTCGTCGTTGCGAACGCGAAGGAAGCTGAGACGAGAGTTGCGGTAATACAATGTAGAATTTTATTTAAAATCCCATCTCAATTCTTTGAACTTAGTCACTAAAACAGCATTCATTTTTTGCTTTGCAACACTGCTGGTGCCGTATCACAGAATTTGTCGATGATTCTAGCAGTGGCAGCAGCAGTAGATACAGCTACTGCTACTGCTACTGCTACCGTAGTTAGCTGGGCAAATTCTGAATTAAAAAATGATGATATAATACACACACGCGCGCGCGAATTTATTATATTTATATAAATGCTCTCTAATCTTAAATCCTATCGCATGGCCACCTCCCTCCCTCCCCCGCTACGTTCAACTTAGCATAAGGTAGATAAAGAACCTGGAAGCAGAAATCGGGATGATAGCTCTACTCTGGGTCTTTTCAGCTCTTCATCGGTATGATAATAAAAGCATGCTTCTGAGAACTCGATGTTTTCGAATGCCGACGCTTGCGCTCTCTCCACAGAATATCTCTTCCAAAATACATTTACTGCCCACATCTTCATCTTCGTGTTAATATCGACAGGAGCTCGAGCTTCGTTTAAAGCAGCTAAGCCAGTCCTACGACATCCCTCACAGGCCCTTTGGGATACGACCCGAGTAAGCGGCGGAACCTCCGCAAATCCTCGCACACACGCACACACACACACAAACACACACGCCTTCTTTGTTAACGACGGCTTGCCCTATCATAAATGTGTTGCCCTTAGCCGGTTTGATACCGATGACTGGAAGGAAGAAAAGGTTACTGCCGATTTTTTTTTGCAGTCACGCATTCGAAAGCTTCACTTTGCTATTTCAGCAACAATTATATTTGAATTATGTGAACATGCGTGTGTGCGTGTGTGTTTGTGTGTGTGTGTGTGTGTGTTTGTGTGTGTGTTAATGCTGTCTGGTTGCTCAGCCGGAATGGGAGAAGATGCCAAGGCGTCCGAAGAAACAGCTGAAGTACTGCCACCTTAAAAACTAACCATTAAATATCGAGTTAGAACGTGTGAAAATAACGGTTGATTTGGCTCAATATTCACGGCCAAAACATAGATGGATTTTGTTCTGTAACACACGACCCACACCATCTCGGTACAAGTATCATGTCATCATCATCATCATAACTATCAATATCATCCGTTGCCAGCTAATCTAGAATGTGCATGTTTTGCACCCCCTCCCTACAATCGTGCCACAGAATCTCACAGGAAACGGCGGTCTTGCAAATTGCTCGAATGGTATTTATAGTAATAAAAATAACAGCACACATACACGCACATACACTGGAAGTATTTCATACGATAGCTCCCGCGCATCTTGCAAGTTCTCGCTCAATCCCGCCTTCGCTTTCCGTTGTTGTCTGACAGGCGCGTCTTGAAGCGAAAGCGGAGAAGATGCAACGGCAGATGCACAAGGGAGGAGGGCGTGGTGGTGCGAATAAAAGGCAACAACGACGTGCGAACAAGGGTCGCATAGAGCACCTTGCAACGCCTTCAAAGCATAAATCCACTGCTGGAAGAAGAACGGGAGGAGGAGGAAGGGGGGAAGGGAAAGCAGGAATTCGGCTCCTAAGATCGTCGAGAAACGCGCCAAAGGGAATTCGAAAGAAGGGCATGCTTGGTCAGATATCTCCGTCAGAACCACCAACAAAACCGGTGATAAATAACTTCATGGCGTCCACAAAGGTAACTGATTTCGTACCGTCTGCTTGTCTGGTAGACACAGAGAGAGGGAGAGAGAGAGAGAGAAGGAAAGTAGAGATTATGAGACTTGTGCGAGATTTTCATTTCAAGTGGTTGTGAGCAGGTCGACCGGGGAAGGAACTATTGGACCTCCAGAGAGTACGATACAAGCGGTGGTGGTGGGCAAAGGGATCGACAGCAGCCGCTGGGTTTGCAGGCGAAGAAATCGCCTACAAAGCCAAAACTTCCAGCTAAGGCGGGGAAGGGTGGATCGTTCCCGTTGGAACTGCCTCCCCGCTCCCCAGTCGTTACGTTTGGCACAGGCGGCAGACACGGCGGTGCCGATCCAGGGAAGGGCGACGGGGCCAATGATACTGATAATAACAACAGTAACCTTCTAGAATCCACCACACCACGCCGAGTTCCGAAAGAAGCGTTCGCTGCTCCCCCCCCGTGTCCGGCAGGCTCTGAAGGCGGCCTTTGAAAAGGCAGCGGCAGGCGGAACCATTGCGAGCCTCGAGGACGTAGCGAAGAACGTGTCAGAGATGAAGTCACTCCAGTCGTGGCCATGCCTTCTCCTGGGCAACTGGGCGACCAACCTGCAGCTCTGCCTCACGTCGGCTGCATTGGCCGCCCAGAAAGAGAGGTGGCAGGGGTCACAGGCTCAGGGGATTTCGGCCGCATCTGCAGCAGCGGCGGCAGCATCATCGCCCGTGAGGGTCAAGTTTGACCCGCTTATGTCGCTCTTCTGCGAGAAATATCAAGGGCGGGGCGAGAGTAAGGGGAAGAGTGGAGAGCCAGGAGTACTGCTCCGACTGACGTGCGAAGAAGCGGTTTTGGTTCACGATGTGCTTGACGGCCTGCCGCAAGACGACGGTTTCAGAGTCCTGGTGCAGGATCTGAAGCAAGCTTTCACAGCGGATAAAAGGCTGATGAGGCTGATCTCCTCTCCTTCGCAGCAACTCTTCCAAGATCTGAAGGCCCTGGGGATGGATCGTGTCAGCTCCCCAGATTTCATGTGGTGAGTGGAGAAGAGCGTCGCGCATTGGCTATTATAAATATTAAAGTTGCTATGTCGAAAACAACGAAGAAAGAAACGATTTCCGCGCCACGCTTGAGCAGGACAAGAACTGTCACTATTTTTTGTCCCCCCTTCTGTTTTTTTTGCTATTTTCTGGCATTCATTATATTCTTGCGGTCTCTTTTCTCCGTTGTTCTGATGCATCGTCGATGATTCTTCCTTCTGTGGGAGCAGGTGGTTTGCTTCCATGGCAGATCCTTCGGAAAAGGGGGAATCATCTAAAGATAAAGCGACTTTTCGGCAGAAGCAAGGAGAGGGAGAACATGGGGATAAGAAGATGCAAAGAGCTGGCAGCAAGGACACAGACGATCTCCCGTCTAAGCTTTTAGAGAAATGGAGCACATTCATCACTGTGTGGAGGGTGAGAAATCAGTTTTTGTCTGCCTCTTCTGTCTTTAGAGTGAAGGGAAATGAGAATGTTATGAATGTCCCGCTTTACTTTAATAAAGGGAGATTATGTATCTTCATCGCCGTCGTTGTAGTTTGCGTCCACACCGCTGAACTAATTGCAAATAGCTATGTCTATGTATTGATCAATACATAAATCAAACACAGACATACACAGATATTTAAATTTCAGACGTTGGACAAGAACAACGACGGCCGACTTACGGAAGAGGAATTTGCTTGGGGCATGAAGCAGAGCGGAGTAAGCATGGACGCCAAGATCTCCCGCGAGGTATTCCAAAGAGCGGACCTGGATGACTCCGGCACTGTCAGTTTTAAGGAGTTAAAGACTTCTTTATCGAAGTGGGCCAGCACCACTCGACCTGTGGCGGTCGCCACTGCTACAGCAACTGCCACACAAAAGGCGACGACAACGACACGATCTGAAGCAAAAAGTTGTTCGAACCAACGAGCAGCCAAACAACCCCTTTCTGGAGGAGATAAATCACCCATATCGACTGAGGAGAGGAAGGTCTTGAGCAGAGCGCAGTAGTAGTAGTAGTAGTAGTAGTAGTAGTAGTATCTGCAGCACTAGTAGTAGTGGTGTTTCAGTTGTTGAAACAGCAACAAGGAAACTTAATATACATGTAGTTTTCGAAAGGTATTTCCGGGGTATTTTATCTTTTGACATGTATGATGGTGATTGCGTAGGAATTTGATGAGTTTGCGATTTCGGACCCGCTGCATGCAGCAAGAGGCATCCCTGAAGACGTGAGAGAGAAGGTGCGTTTACCACACAGAAGAGAACAAAAGACAAAGGCGCGGGGGGCGAGATAGAGAGGGGGAGGGGTGGGGGGGTGGAGAAAAGAGGGGGGAAATCACGAATGTTACACATTCAGGTTATGGCAAGATGGGACACGCTCATCGCGGCATGGAGGGTAATGATAGTGTGGACTTTTATTGTCATCTGCGTGCGCGCAACACTTGCTTTGCAGCACCCTTCCAAAGGAAAGTTGCTGTTCACCACTATGCCCAAAGAAGCGAAGAGAAGAATATTGTACATGTGCTTAAGTGTCCTATATGCTATAATCGTATTGACCTATTCATTCATTTTATATCTGCATGATTGTAAAGATGAGCTCCAAATTTCTCAGGTGATGGATAACGACAACGATAACCGAATGACCCTCAAAGAATTTCGACGTGGCTTGATTCAGAGCGGTATGCTAAAGCTCAATTTTCCCCCAAAACAAGTTGTTTTGCGTACGTGTGTGTGTGTGTGTGTGTGTTCTTTTGTGTGTACACGGATTTGCCTCCTTCCGCATCCTCATCCTGCCCTGCCGCTTTCGCCTCGTCTCCCGTCTCGAAGGTTTATCGCGTGAGGAGGTCCCTGACAGCATATCGCTTTCGATGTGGAGGAGAATGGATTCGGACCGCTCAGGATATATCTCCTTCAAGGTAGGTGCTGCCGTCGTTTTAAATAATCTATCGCACAGCACGCGTCTTTTTTTCGGTTTCCCCCCGCATAAGTCGGCTTATCGTAGTACATGTCCACAGGAGTTTAAAGTAGCGTTTGCCCGCATCATTGGGGTTCGTCATCGTCGTCACTACCATCCTCGGAAGGCGCCAAACCAGGCGGAGAGCAGCAGTATTCCTCCACAGGTAGTAGTAACAGCAGCGGCAGCAGCAGTAAAAGTATGGAGAAAATTGGTGTCTTTCATATGCTATTCTCACATTTTTTGCGGCAGGGTCCAGCTTGATATGAAATTAGAGGCACTTATGTTTACCTTGAAAAGGCGTGTTTCCTTGACATGATAGCAGCCAATGCCAGCACGTACTGTCTAGTTACTTGAGGCTTTTCTTTCTTACTTTCTTGTCCAACGGTGGCAGGGTGATGCTGGCGATGGTAAGGAGCATCTTTTGGCTCAATCAGCTCCGGGATGGGGATTATCACGACCGTTCTCCAATGTCTGTCACATCGCTTTGCGACCATTCCAGCATATGCATGCCTGATAGGGAGCAGGTTGTGCTACTGCACACTCGATATCTAACCACCCTTCTCTCTCCCTATCGGATTCAGGAGGCAAAGCACGAGGAGCAGAAGAAGACTGCTGGAAAACCAGAATCAGCCCATATCTCCGTTGGCCCTGAATTGGACGAGCCGTCCCTCACCAAGGAAATCAAAACGATGGTAGTCATAGTAGGGGTGCGGGGGCGGGGAGAGGGGAGACTTGAGGAGAACAATTCAAATTTGTGAGAATATTTAAACCTTAAACTTCTAATTTTCCTCATTCAAGTAGTTAGCGAATATAGGCATAAAGTGAAAGCAAGTCCCTTATTTTGTGCCCTCATCTCATCAGATATAGTCGTGCATCGAAAAACAATATGAATCAATTGCTATCCCGGCTTTAGTAACATTGACTGAATATTCGTAGGTCATGGAACGATGGAGCACGTTGATCGCGGCCTGGCGGGTACAAACTTGCTGCAGCACAACAAGGGAGGGGGGGGGATCATGATCACGCAGAATAATCTTTGCACACATGTGCACAGAGATTCTTCCAATATTTTCTTCCCCTTGCGTGATTGCATGCTGTTTCTGTAGGTGATGGACAAGGACAACAACAATGTCATGACTTTTGGGGAATTCTGCAGGGGATTACGCGCCAGTGGTACCATAAGCTCGAAAACACTTTTCGTCTTACAATCGACGACGCCAATTTTTCAAAGGCAAAAATGTTGTCTCGTGGCGCAGCATTTTAGTAGCTCCAAAACCGCACATCGCCACAGCATCCATCGTCGTTTGTACCAACTGAAAGGCAAACACGCACGCACACACATAATTTCCCGTGCATGATGGGCCTGTTTCGCAGGCATTTCGGAGGCGTTATTTCCGGTCGCGCTGGCGAAAAGCCTATGGAAGCAAATGGACCTTGATACTTCCGGTGACATCAACTTCAAGGTATTTGAAGGGCATGCATGGTGCCTGGTTTTCCCCGATCCACAGCTCCAATGATAATGCCGTCCCTAACCACATCAGGAATTTAAGAAGACCTTCAGCACGTTACTCCGCGATCATCGTGGAGACGCCATCCGTGATAAGCAAGGGGAGCTGCTGTCGAGCTCGAGCGCTCTAAAGGGAAATGGCAGCATCAGCAGCGACAACATTGCTAAATATGCTGCTGTAGCAGCAAATAGGACGACGGGCGCAGCTGACGAGGCAAACGACTCAAAGCATGAAGCTGCCCTCAATAACGACAACACAGAAAATGCATACATGAGGCGGAATCTTCAGGAATCCGCTGGGTTTAACATTGGTTCCCGACCCCCATCCGCATTCAAGCGGGGCGAGGATAATCGCTCCTCTGGGGATTGGCTATATGACGATACTGGTAAATATGTTGCAATAATCATTTGCTTATTTCTACGTACTGAATGGCACCTAGTTGGCTCGACACCATGCATATATTCTCGCAACTAAATCTACTATAAAATCTAACAGTTGGAATGGTCGATGCGGCAACAAATACGAACTCGTATTTGTCGCATTCGGTGAGGAGCATGCAGATACAGCAGGTTTCGGGCAAAATCTCTCCCCCTCCCTCTTTTTCTCTTTTTTGTCCGTTTGTGAGTGTGTGTGCGTGCATGTACGCACAAGTTCTGAATCGTTAATTAATTTTGTTGGTGGGCATTCGGTACGTTGGCTGGTTTCAGACTCGAGGATCCCAGGAAGCCAGGTGGCGTAGGAGTAGAACTAGCTATGATAGCTTCGTTATTGTATTATTCTCCGTGGAAATTGGTTGCATCAGCGTGTGTGTACCATCGTGTGTGTGTCGCCCTGACTCAAACAATAATGTGTTAGTGAGGAGCCGTTAACAGAATCTTCGTCATCCTCGCCATATGGAGTATTGCCTCCACGAAACTCTCAAAGACCCGACGGCTCTGCAGCACAGCAGCACGCTCTAAGCTACATCAGATCTAATGCGAGCAGTATCGTGCAGAATGTTTTCAAGGACCCTCGTTCGAACTGATGAATGTTCCGAGCGGATCACTTTTACTGCATCTTGAGAGGCGCGGGTTTCAAGTAGAGCGTGTCCATGTTTGCAATGCGTGCTCCGTGAGAACGCAAGGCAACATGTTTTCACGTGCTCGCATGCGTTCCTACAGTGTTGAATAGAATGGAATCCGACACTTTAGAGTTGATGCTTAAATAAATCGCAACCAAAGCAAAATTGTTAAATTCATCATTTGGACTCTGGTGAATCGGATCGAACTTGAAAATGAAGCGCCACGAAACGACATGCGCACAAAGTCTACATTGAGACACATGACTCTCATGTGTTGTGGCGCAGGTGCATGAACGCGTGCGTTGTGGGTATACGCGCAAGTACAGCACATTTAAGAGCGCAAGATGCATGATCGATCGACATGTTAAACTCGATCAACAGATCGCGCTACTTCTTGCAATGAACAAGATTGAACGAGGCGTTGCTATACATGCGTAGAGCTAGAGTAGTACGC
This sequence comes from Bigelowiella natans CCMP2755, assembly GCA_000320545.1. NCBI lineage: Eukaryota > Cercozoa > Chlorarachniophyceae > Bigelowiella > Bigelowiella natans. The sequence continues at coordinate 5,353 of ADNK01001342.1, read as the reverse complement.
ATGGTACAGTTATTGCGATGCGGTACGTGTACGTACGTGCGTACGGTCTAATACAAGCGGGCATATGTGTTGACAAATGTGTGTTTTTTGTTTTCTTTACTATTCATTTTTTAATAATCTAGCTTCATCATATTCATGGTTTACAACACAGATTCATATAAACTTTATTAGTAGCGGACGATGCTAGATGTAGCAAGCAGCTGCTAGGTCCTTAGATGTTGTTCTTTTGATATCGGGCGTGTGGCATGAGCTGCTGAAAGCGAAGGCTGTTGCTTCTGCTTGTCTTCAATAATTCTTTCCACGCAAGCGAGGAACTGCGGCAACCTTTGGGAGTAGTCCTATAAATTTTAACAATGTATCAACATTTCAGATATACCGCGAGATTCTGTTTGAAAAAAATGAAGATTATTCCTCCCTCCACGCACGAATGCAAGACGCCTGTGCAGTGCGAACAAGCAGCATCGAGCCAAAAACACTTCACTCAGTACTTTTTCGATCTCGCTAACGACGTTGCGGAAGGCGTGCTCCGTAGCTGTTAGCCCTGCTGCAGAGCGTTGCATTTTTCGCCTTATATCTTCTATCCTCGAGTCGACGTCCCTCTGCATGGCGTCCAACCTGGTCCTAACCTTTCTTTCCGAAGCTGCTATGGCGTTATTCAGCCAGACTGAAAGAGATTCTAGGGATTTCTCTCCTTCCTTCCTCTTTCTTTTTTTATTAAGCGCATGTTGGCCTCTCTCTCCTGTATCAAGACTCGCACTTGCGTTGCTGTCGTTGGATTTTGCCTCCCTGACAACCTTATCTTCTCGCCCTTCCACACTGGACGGCACCGATGTAGTCTCAGGCTTATTCGCAATTACTTCTGATTTTTTCCCTGATGCTGCTGCTGCTTCAGGTGTGGGATAAACAGGAACAGCCGGGGTGGGAGGGGGTGGAAGGGACATTGTTCCGATGAGCGCTCCTATGCAGGCATGTGTTCGCACGTGGGAGAATGTGTGGAAATAGCTGTGCGTAATATTATCTCGATCTAGCGATAATACGTACATTTTGATGTCGCAGAATGTAAATACAGGAGATTTGACTGATTTTGGAGCTGCATTCTGGGTAATTATTTAGTGCTTACTTAAACGGCAATGACCTCATCGTGAGCATAGCCCGAGTTGTTTGTGCCAAACTGCGGCATAGGGATGCAGCAGTATTAGACCATTTATTTTGGATGTTTTGGCGATCTATATATCATTTTGACTTTCTACTCAATTCTGACAACCGGATAATGATACGTCCCTTGGTATTATCGTGATGACAAATGGCCCAGCTGATTCTTTATAATATCTGTGATAAACCTTCTTGTCGCAGAGACTTAATCGCCTTTACAAGATGCGCTTTTCGGACTGAATTTTCGTTCGACGTTACCGCACCGCCTTGCTCATCCCCATAACTTATAATATTCGAGAGAGCACGCGCATAGGGAGTGGCAAGATGGTTGATAACGGACCTTTCTTGGTGCATGTAGCTGTCATGTCAATGCTAGTTCCCGCGTCGCTTTCTCTGGCCCATTTGGGGGAGGTGTGGAGAGCAAGAAGTGCCCTCGAAGCTCGCCCCCAGGTCAACCTGATGCCTAATTTCCTTTTATTTTTATAACCTTTTGGTCTTACCTTGAATGGATTTTGCCTGCTCGCAGGTAAAGATGCAGAATAATATGGAGATCCAGACGGCGACTGCAATGGCACAGTCCTTGATGCAGAAGATGGATCTCGATGATCGGCTCGATCTATTACACGGTATTCAGCAAGTGTTCTTCTTCAACACATACGAATTCGACTTTGTGTAGGGAGGGGAATAGCCGGGCTTGACACACAGAGAAAACATATTTCTTCGCGGGATGTCTACCACATCCATGGTGTATTGAGTGTGTGTGTCTTTGTGTGTTTATGTGTGTGTGTGTGTGTGTGTGTGTGTGTGTGTCCGTATGGCACAGGAGTGGAAGGGGCATATGTTGGAAATACCCTTGGAAACGTGGACTTAGGGATTCCGCCACTCCACCTCAACGATGGGTCACAAGGATTCCGGGACGAGAAGAACCCGGGAACAACGTAAGTTTTCCCACATGATAATGATCCTTGCCCCCTCCTCTCTCTATCTCTCTCTCTCTCTCTCTCTCTCTCTCTCTCTCTCTCTCTCTCTCTCTCCCTCTTTCTGTCTCTCTGTGTGTGTGAGAGTGTGTGTGCGCGCTCGCGCGCGTGCATGATTTTGGTTGCAACGCTCTGACATTTTCCCTTCCGCAGCACGGCCTTCCCTTGCTCATTAGCTGCAGCCGCCACCTGGAACCCAAAGGCAGTGGAGAGCCTTGGCAAGGCGATAGGCACCGAGTTTCGCGACAAAGGTAATAGTAGAGACGATCGATGGTGTTGCATCATTGAATCGGGGCTAGGCTGGTAAGAGACGTATTATATTCACCCTATCATCATCGTCGCCCCCGTACCTCAATATGTAGGAGCCAATGTACTTCTCGGGCCAGGAGTGAACGTGGCACGTGTGCCTTACAATGGCCGTAACTTTGAGTACATCTCGGGAGAGGACCCCTACTTAGGTATGTCGCGCAGAGGCGGGGGGGGGGGAGGGGGGGGGGACGGAAGTTTCATATTATTGCAGTGTTTCTACCTCTCCTTTCCGTGTACGTTGTCGTTCATTCTGCCCCCCTCGCAGGATTCAAACTTGCCGCTCCGCTCATCAAAGGGATCCAGAGCAAAGGTAGGAGGGAAAAACTCGTATTCGTCGTCGTCGTTATCGTAGTGTAGTAGTAGTAGTAGTAGTAGTAGTAGTAGTAGTGGTAGCTGTAGCGTTCTGAAAACAATAAAGAAGGAGAATTCACAACGATTCGGAAGCCACGCCATGACACTCACGACGATGATGATGATGATGGGAATAACAGTAAACGTTATAGAGAATCTCACAGTTGTTGGTACCGTTCTTTCCCCTTTTATTTGTCCCTCTGTCTTTCTCTACAACGCTGGAAAGGCGTGCTCGCAACCGTGAAGCATTGGGTGAACAACAACCAAGAAACGGATCGCTTTGACAGTAATAAAAACAAGGAACCTTACTTGACATCATTATAAGAAACTCAAATATTACTTCTGACTCGGAACTTAATAACACGGGCGGGTCTCAGCCTCCCTAAAAGCAGGATTACAATGAATTTTTAAGGCTACGGTCCTGATGGCCTCTTGTTCTCTACATCTAGACACATGCTCATGCCACGAAGAGAAACACAAACACACACAAACACACTCGCAACTCCTCAGCAACGAAAGCGGATATCATCCATTGTTTACTGATATCATGGTCATTTCAGTGAACGCGGTCGTATCGGAACGCACACGTTTTGAGATGTACTATCCTCCATTCCTGGGCGCCATTCAAGCTGGGGTGCGCCGAAGCAATAGCACACAACAACAACAACAACAACAACAACAACAACAATAACGGCACACAGCAATGCATATATACGAAACCACGTTTCATCTTGACCAACATATACTGCGACTCATGGACGCCCTACCCATCAACCAACGAAAAATTGGCAGAAGACACACTCTGCTACAATGACACTAACCAACCAACCAACCAACGCTTTTTGCCATGTTTGCTTGTTGCTTATGCGATGTCTGCCAATCGATAAAAACAAAGGTCGCAAGCGTGATGTGCGGCTACAATAAAATCAACGGTTTCTATGCCTGTGAAAACAACCAAACGTTAAGAAGGTATGTAAACACGTCATAGTAGCTAGAGAGCGCACTCGCAGGTCCTCACTCACACTATTCTTGCACCGTAAGTAAACAGTCGCCTTCCTTCCCTTCCCTTTGCTAACGACGTGCATGCTGCTTTGCATAATACGGTTGCTGCTGCTTTCAGTGACTTACGAGAGCAACTTGGGTTTGATGGATGGGTACTTCTTCACAGAAAAAGAACATTTATATGTGTATATATATATATATATATATATATATATATATATATGTGTGTGTGTGTGTGTGTGTGTGTGTGTTTGTGTGTGCGTCTGTGTTTGTGTGTGCGTCTGTGTTTGTGTGTGTCGTTGTGAACGCATCTAATATTGTTCTCTTGAATTGCTCCTCCTATCTACTCCAGGTGATGTCAGACTGGATCGCTACGCACACGGTGGAAGCCATTCAGAAGGTCTCTCTCTCTCTCTCTCTCTCTCTCTCTCTCTCTCTGTATTCCTCTCCCTTCCTCCCCTCATCCTTCCCTCCTACTCCTCATCTAAATCCATAATCACATCATGCTTCATATCTACTGTTTGTCGCAGGGTCTTGACCAAGAGATGCCGGACGGAGACTTCTTCGGCGCCCCTTTGAGGAAGAGGGTGGCTGTTCTCGAGCAGCATGCCGATGATGATGATGATCATGATGATAACGCTCGTGCTTTCACATCAACCAGCAAACTCAACAAAACTGATGCTATCAGCGGAAAAATGGTAAGAGCAAAATGTATGAGAGAAAAGGAGCGAAATGTCGTCGTCGTCGTCGTCGTTGCTCTTATATCGCGATCTTATACTTCGCCCCCATAATCTCTCATCAGATCGAGCGGTCTGTGCTTCGAATTCTCACGCAGATGTGAGCGACTCTTTTTTTACGATAACACACTACGCACATACATATTAAATATCTTAAATATATATAAACATGTAGTACCAATGAAGTTCCATTGAATTAGTGCGTACAACTACAGGTTCAAGGTGGGTGTGATGGCGGACTCTAAGGACGGCAAGACAGCCTTCGACGTGTTCAACAACCCAGATAAGATCAACCGAAATGTCACTCGCCCCGAGCACGTTGACCTGGCACGAAGAATGGCTGCAGACTCAACCATACTTCTCAAGAACGACAAACAGGCCTTGCCTTTGCCAAAAAGAGTCCACGAAGGGGAGCGAAAGACACTTGAAGACCACGGCAAAAAGCCGACAATTGCCGTCGTTGGTCGGTGTGCACATTCGAGTGAGTGATACGAGCCTCACACGTTGTTTTGATTCGTCATAACCTGTATAAAGCAGCCGTTCAGCAGCATCTTGCATTATGATTCGAGATGATCGGTGTCGGTTGCATGCACCTCCTCCTCGAACCCGCCTCAACCATTGTTGCATTACTTTCTCTTTCCAGAGCCTCTGATAGTGGGTGGGGGCAGCGCAATTGTGAAGGCCGATCCGAAGAACATCGTCACCCCATACCTAGGTATGGATACATTTGTCTGTGTTTGTGTGTGTGTGTGTGTGTGTGTGTGTGTGTGTGTGTCGTAGGTACGTAGTGGAGGGGAGGGGGGGGGTAGGGGAGGGAGGAGGAGA
>ADNK01001347.1:0-10892 GCA_000320545.1 Bigelowiella natans CCMP2755 | reverse complement strand
GAAAAAGAATATAATAAAAAAAAATGTGTGTGTGTGTGTGTGTGCGTGTGTGTGTGCGTGTGTAGTGTGTGGTGAAGAAGTGCGAGAGAGAGAGAGAGAGAGAGAGAGAGAGAGAGAGAGATTTGGGTAGTACTTTCTTTTCCTGTGGCTAAGAATAACGTCCATCAACAATCTGCAAAGCTTCCGGTCCTCCGGTCCTCCTACAGCAATGACGAACTATGCGTAAGAGTACCAGCCACGGACACACACCCACACACATAAAAGAAAAACAGTTGAAATTTAAATTTTCGGGCCTTGTTCATTCCTCTCAATACCGACCGTAGATTGTGAATCGTGTGTCTCGGAGATACGTCGAGCATCTTGAGAAGCGTTCGACCTTTTCGTTGGCTATTCCGCCGCCCCCCATCAAGTAGGCACACTCTGTATTTCGGCCACGCGTGCAACACCAGCCAACGCACACAAGAAAGTGAATTTATGTTCGGTGATATGTAAAATGAAGTAGTTAGTATGCGGCACCATCAGCATCGAAGTCCACAACAGATTTCTCTTCATCATTCTCCTCCTCCTCCTCTCCCCCCCTTCCCCTCTTTTTGATGGGAGCATCGTTATTCCGGATTTCTTTGGATTCACGGTGGGTAGTTGGTTCCCTCCTATCATCATATCCCTTGCCTTCCATTGTCCCTCCTGGAGCTCGATCCGCTCTGTCTTCTCGCATGTCGTTGTTCGGGATGTTCTCAATCTCAGAAGCGCCCTTTTTACCATTCTCGTAGGCTGTTCCACTCTGGGCATCCTCCTGTTCTCCTTTCCCTGCGGTCCGTAAAGGCGGTTGGGAGTGATCTACCCTGTCCCCGTTTTTCCTGTAGTGGCCGCCATTGTAAGGTTTTCCTTGATTTCCTTCTGCGTCATGATCGTCGTACGTCCCCTTGGATGGGGGACTATCATAGCTGAGTATAAGGAGGAGAAAAGAGAAGGGAAGGAAGAAAAATTGGAATGGCGTTGATGGTTTGCTAACCAACATGCAAGCTAGCACTAGGAGAACCTCGGAGTCCTTTGTTGAAGGGAAAATTTTGGAGGAGGGGAGATCGAAAATCTTGGCGATGGGGCAGCAGAGGTTCGACCTGCCCGATAATAGCAGCAAAATTATGATTACCAAGGTGTTCGACCCGCCCCCTACCCTCATCTCTCTCACCGCGCAGCCTACAACATTATTTCATGCCTGCGTATATATCCCTCTCTCGCTCCAGCCTGCCCCATCGTGAAAAGTGGGCAACGAAACGCGATCTGTACCAACTTCATCGCCATCCTGGGCCTGCATTAGGATTCTCCCGCTCGGCTGAAGCCTCCCGAAGCAAAGGGATAGGGCCCAAGTGATGCACACGGCTGTCGCGGTAAGACGGCGGGGGTGGCCTCCCAGCTGACGGCACAGCGCCACCATCCTTCCGAATAACCAGTTCCGGCGTTTCGAATGTTTCTGGCAATATTCTTGGCGGTTTTAGTCCTACGACAAGCAATTACACCGTGTCGCAGGCAGTAAAAGACAGAATGGCCTTCGGGATACGACAAAAAGGAATCAAGCCTGTGTTGTGTTGCTTTTCGATCCGCCTCCCCTTCCCGTTCCTGAGCAACGCTTCAACAAAGAATGAGGTAGGGCGTTGAAATATTAGGCGGTCTACGTCCGAATGTTGAGTAGAAAGTACGCACCCTTTGAAGTAAATACCCGCCGCCAAGCTGGAGCGGTGTCTGAATCTTCTCTTTGTGCGTGCAATAGTTTTCTGTCCGATGGAAAGACAGAGAGTGGAGAGAAAAAGGAGAAACCAAGGTTTGTATGATTGGCAAAGTTAGATCGCCACGTTATGATAGTTGGCGTTACATCTTTCTAATGCTCAGTTTCGACTCGAACAACTTTAAAGACCTAGTCAACAGGTACATGTTAAACAAAACTTTCCCCCGGACTTCTCGTGATATAATCATTTGGCCTTTTGAGAGCTATGGGGATCTCCTTCGATTTGGACCTTGAATGCGAGTGTGTGTACACATTTTATCTACATTTTGCCAGTCTTGGAATGGCTGCGTACCGGAAGGATAAAGACAAGCTTCGTAGAATCACGGCTGTTTGCTCGTCGCATCTCCTGAACTGTGACCAAATATTACAGTTGGTCAAACTTACAAAAGGATGCAATTGTGATATTGCAGTGATATGCTATGGGAGTGTATCTGATAAAGAAAATTTCTCAAAAACTGTCCTCTCGGTACCCTGTCCGTCACACACACACACACAGAGAGAGAGAGAGAGAGAGAGAGAGAGAGAGTTAATTGCGTTTGTTGTATGCGTAGCCAGTTCTCAATATTCTGATTCTGTTTGATTCGAGGAATATTATTACTTTCCTTTTTCCAACCTTTGAGCATGTGGATACATAAAGTGAGTACCCAATCTAATTATATGTTTCCCTTTCCATGCAATTAAAAAGGCGTTCAAGTGGGACGAAGAGAAGGAAGAAGTGAAGACAAAAATAAAAAATAAGTATGGCGAGTCTTTGGAGTAGAATTTTACTAGGGCAATGTGCCAGTACTAAATTCATGCAGCCCCGCCTTCCGTAGGCAGAATGGCTGCATTCGATGCATGACTATGATGCTAGTAGCAAATTCCTTCCTGCTCAAATGAACGTAGTGCCATGTAAGTTTTCATTTAAGCACAATGGTCGAGCACACACAACTGCGTGGGCGTGCTTGACTAGTGGATGCCATGTGATCGATGTAATAAACGAGTGATTGTTTTTGAAGTTATTATTCGTGTGGCCACATGGTGCGCTGAATCATTGCTCGCAACGCAACCAGCGGTGCACAACATGTGCTGTGTAGCAGTAGAAGCATCGTCGGTGCCCCATCGCACACTACTAGACTATGACTACTAGACTAGCACAACACAAAGCGCATGCGTGCATGAGCGAGTGATCGTCGGTGAGCGTGTGGACGCATGCTTTGCAGTGCATGCTGTGATGCTGTGCACGTCTGTCGCTAGCTAGCTGCGTGCGCCGCCGCACAAACTAGCGAAGCTCGCCCGCCTGCGTGAACGCTGCCTGGCTAGTGCTGTCGTAGTCTAGCAGTGAAAATGCAATGCAATGCGACTGTACACCACCACACTGCTGCTGGACTGCACACACACACCTAAACCCCTCTGACCCTGTCATAGCTGGCGGGAGCCCTAGCAGAGCCTGCCACGTGCAGCCTGGACGCACTAGCGCACCCGCTAGCTAGCTAGCCCGCCTGAGCTAGTGAGCCACTATGCAATTGAAGCGTTTGTGCTTTGTGCAAAGGTTGTCTATTCACCGCACATTGTTGCGTCGAATCGCGCGCGTGAACTATGGCACGCATCGACACGCACACGCTTTCAGGCTTGCGTTTGCTCCTGCAACTCTGAAACTGATCGAGAAACAAACTGGTGAAACAAAGATGATTGACCACACTTCCAAAACGTTTCAAGACGTTTGCAGTGTGTGAAACGCAGTGCCTCGAACTGAACAATTAACAATGAACAATGATGACAAACTGCATTGCCCAAATTGTTGCAAGAAACTTGCAGTGTGCGGAACGCATGCAGTGCCTCGAACTAGCTTCAGTGAGGTCCAACTAGTGAAACCAGAAGGAACCAAAGAATGGCATTCTGACTATTGTGGAGCAGCATGAATGACAGCAATGTGGCGTCGACGCAAAGCATTCACTCTGAGTGGGAACTTCCTAAAGGCTGCATCCATTCGACGGTCCACGGACGGGTCACCGACCCATTGAGAGTCTCCGAAAATTTTGAGAAATCCTCAGGAAATCTCGAGAAATCACCATCACTTCGAGAGTCTCCAGAGAGTTTTCACTCTCCCAACATCCTCTTCGGATTTGAGAAATTTGAGAAATGATGAGCACCTCAAGCACCGGCAAGGATTAGTCTGCTACTTCCTCAATGCAAAGGTCAACACGGAACGCATTCACGCGACAACATGTATATTGATCACATGGATTATTCGGCGCGAAATTCTTTCGCTCCACTTCCGAAACTGGATCTTAGAAGAACTGAATCTTAGAAGCCCAAACAGCATCGCTAGGGTGGTAAATCGAAGCACCCCCCAGCATGCCAAGGAAGGCACGCAATCAGGACCTAATTCGTGGGCTCCGGGCGCGTATGAACAAAGCAAGATTGGAAGGAAAGTAAGGGGGAAATAAAATGTTATGATTGTGGAATGAAAGGCTCATGATGATAATGATGATGATGATGGTGGTGGTGGTGGTGGTGGTGATGGCAAGGAGAATGGGGAGGAAGCTGAGGAACGAAGAGGAAATCTTATTCTATTGTAGCTATTGTGGTGGGGTGATATTATTCTGGAATACCCAAAAACCTTTTGGTGTCGTTTCCAGGAGCAGATGGTTCCAATGGGAAAGAGCCCTCGAGCTAGTTCAAGCGGTCCGAAAGGACATCTATAAATTTAACAATGGACGCATCGTCAACCTACCAAGAGGACTTGCTTGTATTCCGGATGCCATTTGTAGAAGAATCATTTCCAACGAAGGTGGGGATTAGCTCACCGCATGAAACCACTTCTCTCGACGAATTCTCTACACAGAACACTACCAATGGTGATGTGGAACGTAGAATCACAACACGGTTGGGTCAGGGTATGGTCACGCCGGACCTGCTATCAACGATCAACACTGCCATCACGCCGCCGTCTTATATATCTGATTCTTCTAAATAATGTGCGATAAATCATAGAACCAGTCATCCCCAAAGGCTATGATCCAACGGATCGAGAGGATGCATTTCATAGGGTTGAACATCCCTACGTTCGAACGATCAAGAAGCGGGGCGGGGCCTATGCAATTTTGCTAGCATTTCACTACTCCCAACGGGAATTCATGTACAAGGACGAGATCATCGCAGGAGCCCAGAAACACTGCGACGAGGCGATGGAAGGTAATTGCAATGGAAGAATGCTCACAATTTACGGCATTGACCCTGATAGAAACATTCGTATAACCGTCAGCTGATTTTTCCGCCGGGCGGCGTTTCGGTGGTTGGAAGGGCATCGATACGTTAGAGAAGTACGGACTTGTGATTCGCACATATAGGAGAAGGACATCGCGAGGGTGGACTTCTTCCAAAAATGAGTTCCATCTCACGAATCGAGGGAGAGAATTCACTCGAGATATGCTGGCAAGATTTAACCACGTAGGTGGCCACCGGAACAGGGGAGACCTGCATCCCTGTCCAAGATCCGAAGGAAAGAGCACGCTCCCAGGCAGAAGACATGCGGACGCGCCGCTCAGTGTCGACCCCATCGACGAACTTTTACAACCCACAAATCCTCTGATGCCAGAGACTTACGTGAACCCCCGAAACGTGCACAACCGCGATGCTTCCACAGCAATGACGAGCAGCATGAAGTCCCCTCCCAGGATGAGCAAGAAGGAACTGCGCAGGAAGCGCGCAAAATTGATCCAATCGGTGCCAAGACACAGCAGCAGCAGCAGCAAGAGCAGCAGTAGCAGGCGTAAGGAGAAACGGAGAGGCAGTAAGAGACCTCGCTCAGCTGAGCCAAAACGGGTCCATCGAACCTTGTTTATTATTGACGAGGACGAGGAGGATACCGGCACCCAGGTCGTGACTAAACACCAACGGTTAAAGCGAATGGGGGGCAGTGACCGCACTACTCCGTTGAAGTGGGAATGCTCCAAGTGCACGTTTTACAACCAGCCAACCAGTGTGGAATGCCTGTCCTTCTCTCAGTGCAGTGCGTGTAGCACGCAGAGACACCACAGCAAATGCGAGAGGCGCAATGAAAAGGCCGGTGCGTTCGAAAATAAGAGCGATCGGGGCAGGGATAACACTCCCATCAGCCCCCCCCCTCCGAAGAGACGAAAGAAGGAGCCAATGAAACCAAATCATTCCGGAGACTACGTCGACTTCGACTTCACCAAAGACGACGATAGAGCAGCTGTGGGGGGAGGAGGAGGAGGAGGAGGAGGAGGAGGAGGAGGAGGAGGATTGGAAAAGCAGCCTGGCAAGGGTGAAATGGGAGAGCGGGGGGAGCGAGGAGAGGGCTGTCGTATCTACGGTGCCTGATACTAGTCGTGGTGGCAACAGCAATAAAAGCATTAACGACAGGAAGGGGCAGCAGCAAGCAAGACCCCGCTCTCCTTCTGGCTCCTCCCAGCAGTGGGAGAGATTGGTGGTTGTCCTCGATAATCGAGAGCGGAGAAAGAACAACGACCCGCGGTCATTTGTAGATGGCGTTCCGCCGGTCATCAAGGAGCTCCTCGCGATGGACGCCAAGCAGCGAGCGCGCGACAACTCCTTTCTTCCCCGCATTGGCACCGACACCTACGACCTCACGCTCGGCGATTTCGCGTTCCACGGCATTCTATCACCGGCAAGGGGGGGGGGGGTGGAGGAGAGGATAGAGCAAGTGCTTTGCCTGATGGAAAGGAAGCGCCTGGGAGGTGATTCATGTCTCCTCCGTCGACGCCGCTTGAAACCCATGTTCTAGCCTGTAGAGAGGAGATGCAGTATTTGGATGGGGGGTGGGGGGATAATTAAAGTTAGTAGCAAAGATGATAACGATGATGATGATGATGATGATATGACGATTTTTCCTCCTAGATCTTGTGAGTCGATCCGCCCGCAGAGGGGGCAACCCCCCCGCGCACGCGGAGCAAGCCCAGCGTCTGTCTCAGTCGAGGGTCGGGTACGCCTTCATGCTGTTGGAGGGCGACATTGAAATCGTCGGAGGCTACCAAGCGTTCGACAAGCGGCACGATGAGCAAGACCGAAACCCGTAAGAAGAACCACGCACAACTTACATCTTATGGCAAAACAGCAGGCTGTAGTATTGTATTTGAATAAGATATATGTACATATATATATATATATATATATATATATATATATATATGTGTGTGTGTGTGTGTGTGTGTGTGTGTGTGTTAGATACCTGGTCGAAGAACAGGCTGACCTGCTAGATTTACTAGCACGCTTTGTCGTAGCGCCTCACGCCTATGGGTTCGAGGGGCTGAGGGTGCTGCTCACCAATGACGGGCAGCTTACATGCCGGTCACCAATCCGAAATCAAACAATTTAAAAAGCATCCATTCGTTGGAGTTTCACAAATGAATTTGCCGTAGCAATACCTTCATTTCCAAAAGTTTCTCCTCGTCTCCACACTATTTATATATCCTAACGCTTATGCATTCAAACACTCCCCCCCCCCCGGTCCCCGCCCTCCTCCTTCCCCTCCCTTACTACAGACTGATATCTACAATATCGCTCATCCTTTCACATTCCTCGCCCGGAGCCCCTCCAGCAAAGCTGCCTTGGTCGCGGTCTTTTGGGATTGATGCGCGGAAGGTCAAGACTGACGGCAGCAAGAGAAAGGCCAGCCAAAGGAGAGCGGAGCTCCGCGCGACACTGATCGACGCCGGGCTGTCGCACGATGAGGCAGACGCGTTAGCAATGCGCTTTAACTTGGAAACCCTCCGCCGCACGTTCGATCTGTGTGATAAAACCGAGCTGCGCATCCCCCTCCTCGCCCACGTCGTCGGAGAGGAAGCATCAGCGAAGGCTTGGCGTGCTGTCTGCTGCGAGCATGAGGTCGATATGATGCCAGTGTTGGTTAATCCGGCAAGCCCGGAGGAGGAGGACAAGCGGCGAACGCTGCGCCTCAGAGTGTCCAGGTCGCTTTCGCGCATGTTCTCTGAGCAAGCCAAAATCGAAGGCCTCGGGATGCACCTGGAGGTCTTCGGGGAGCTAGAGGGCGGCGATACCAAAGAGGCGAAGAAGTCGGAGAAGCAGGATGGCGAGGGGGGGGGCGAGCGACAAAGGACTCCCTACGCGGAGATGTTCGCTATCCGCAACTGTAGTGGAAGTCGCAGAGGCCAATCCTCGACTATCAGAGCTTATTGGGTCGAATGGGAGTTTGTTTTTGGACATGTTATGAAAGTCTTGGAGGCCGTCGGGGAGGGGATGGGCGTCGTGGACCTGGCGCACCAAGCGATGCAGTCAATGATCGATTGGGATCTAGAAGCAGAGGATGCCGAAGCATGTCGTCGGCGCCCGCTACTGCCTCGTCGAGAGCGGATTCGCCGTGTTGTGATTTTCCCTTCCTCTCTGAGCCGAGCTGTTGAAAAGTGGAAGAGGCGAGTCGAGCGCAGCATGGGGGCGGGAGTGCCGATATACAGCAGTATGATTGAGATCTGCCGAACACTCATCGTCCTTTTCAACATGAGAGAGGACTACTCAGCGACGAATTTTAGAATGCAGAAACAGGCGAAGGCTTTCCTGCAGACCCTAGCGATGGTTACACGGTCTGACTCCTTGATTGTCTGTCGTAGCACGCTGTAATGATGACTCAAATACATGATGATCGTAATGATAATGAACTATGGTAGCAATACATTTATGTTCATTTTAACATGAAAATCAGTGTACATATAGAAATAAAAGTATCATATATTGAGAGATATCTAGATATACTAGACATGCACACTTCGCGCATGTGGCGTCTATTATGTCTGAATAGGATACGTACTATAAGCAGTAGTATAAGCAGAGATCTAGGATGCTTGCTGTGTTGTTGCTGCAACATCTCAAGATCTACTTGCCTAGATGTGCTCATCAGAGGCCGATGCCACACATTACAAAACACTACAGTTCTGTGTACTCGCTAGCCCTACATGTGTATGTGCTTCCGCGGGGATAGCTGCTCAGGTGTGTTCATCTAGACTGCTAGTTGGCAGGTGAGCTTTACACCTGCATACACGTGACACTGGAAACAAATAGATACAACTTGCGAGCGCTGTAGCCGCTGCTTTGCACAGCTACATTAGGATGACCATTGAAAAAAATTAAACATTTCATTGCATCCGTCTTACACACGCACATCTAGACATGCTAGCTAGCTAGCACTATACTAGCATAGTGTAGCTAGCTAGAGAATACCGTGTCACGATCTAGATCGACGATGTCAGGACTTTCAGCACCTTTTCCAGAATCATGCATGACAAACATGCATGCATTGTCGGTTTCTGTACGTGAGAGTACCACAGTGCATACACACACGTGCGCACATTGACATGTAGAAAGTCATTGCTGCGATGCGCCATGCTGTTCATGCTTCAAATCCACGTACTGTCCATGTGAGCGCATTATTACATCGAGCTCGACGTATAGAGAACTGATTATGCTAAATAGATATATCCATGAGAAATATACATAGAACACCTGCTAATGTTCCTGTGATGATCTGTACTAATATCTAGTTGTAGCTACTTCGAAACGAGCTCCAAAGGGTTCATGACTGCTTTTCGTCAAGCAGTTCCTTAGGCAACTTTTGTTTTTTCTTGCTCCACTGTTCCGGTGTCCATGTCTTCATCGACAGGGCGTGAATTTGCTGAAACATTAAAAAAAATGATTCGATAGCTGGGACAATTAATCGGAAAGCAGCCACCTTAATTTCTTCCTTTAGAAGGTTTTGCACCATTCGGTGGCGTTCCAATAGTGAAACCCCGTCAAACTCCTTGGTGACAAGATATAGCTCGAACGCAGAGCCGCAGCCACCTGAAGTATCAACCACTATGCACTGCTGTAGGCCCTTCAATCTTTCGGCTAGCGCCTTGGACAAGGACTCTTTTGTCACACTCTGCGAATAAAATCACGATTTAAGGGGAGGAATCTTTCTGGCAAATAAGAATGGAACATGAAGGATCAAAGTAGATCAGAGAAACAGGACGTATATACGATAGTACAGCCGAAAACTGACCGCCATTGCTGCAACACAAGCGCTTCAAGAATGAGCGAGCGAGAGCGCCGAGTTAGTACTGCGATTGTACCGTGGATGGATACACCCAAAAACTACTAAATATTAATTACTAAATTAACTAGAAGTTGTTGTTATTGTTTTTTGGGTGTGGGCGCTTATAATCAAACTTGGGAAAATAATCCAGAAGTTTATTCCTATAATCAAACGCACCCAAGCATCTGTGTGCCTCCGATCCAGTATTTCAGCAACCCAGAATTTTCCCCAGCTGCACGATTATTATCGTGTGTCTTGGGATCTATTTTTGACTAAGAGAGAAAAAGCTCGGATGTCGACAAACGCCCTGCAACACACCCTTGCTACCTCTGAATATTGATGTCGCAGGATATAATTAGCAGTGGATTTTCGTCTAAAGGCAGCTTTCCAGAGCCCATATCAGCCACGATGATGCAGCGATGGAGTCGTATTGGTCGGTTGAGGACTCTCCGCCATTCGCCAGCCGATTGTCCTGACACCTGTACATTAAACGTGTTATATCATGGACTGTGGCGAGGGGGCGTTTGCGAGGGTTTGCCACGAAACGTCGACTCTTGCTTGGAGCTACCACGTGCTCCTGGTTGGCCTGTTCTCGTATTCTGTCGTAGAATGGCCTCTACTGCATCATCGCATCTGTATCGCTTTTGGCGCCCCATTCAGGATATAATTCGATGTATTGATTGCGTCAGGTGGTTGCTTGGCCATGGGGTCGATGTATTTCGGTACCGGAATAACAGGTAATTGGAATATTTTGAACGTTGATTACCCTCTACACTCCCAGGTGTCCTTCCTATTCTGCCACCTCCTTTCGGGCAATATGTCAATAGGTTCGGTAGTACAGACAGTATAGATACGTAGCATACACTTAGAGTTCCCCCTCCAAACCCAATCCCTCCCCCCCCCCCCTCCCTCCCTCCCTCCCTCAGATCGGAAAGGTGGCTGAAGAAGCAACCACCTGCCATTCTTCAAATTGTACGTTTACAACTGTGATAAAGATATAGTATATTATTTAGTATCGATATTTATGTCTGATATTATGGTTAGTGTAGTCGTGACAGG